>JAWKAU010000404.1:0-87000 GCA_033398695.1 Orobanche coerulescens | reverse complement strand
TGCCAGTCCTGGGGCTCGGCCTTCGCCGACTGGATGTCCGTCGGTGGTGATCGACATGGGCGGTCGTCTCTAGCTGATCATCCGAGGTCGCCATCGGCCAGTGGATGGAGGTCGCCAATGGCCGGTCACCAAGGATAGGTCGGCAAGATGCCGAGAGGAGATCGTCCATTTAGTAGGTCGCCAGGGGTCGGTCGCCGAGTACCGAGAGGCGATCGTCTTGAGGTCGATCGCTCGATACCGGGACTTTGTCCTGGGGCCTTCGGTCGGTCGATATAGCTTGTCCGCTGGGTTAAGGCTCGGTCGCCTGGTCGCCGATCGGCAGGCTTGCCTTGGTCGCTCGGCAGTAAGTCGGTCGCTCGGCCTCGGAGGCGATCGCCGGTCGGAAGGTGTTAAATCTTGACACAACATCCGACTAACTGAACCCAAAACTGGCCTTCGTGTGATTAGTATCATTTGTCTTTCATCATCCCTCGTGCCGATCCTGTGTCTTGCTCCCGAAAACCTGCATGTACCTGGACACAATACAGATATCCACCCCCCGATTACTCGGGGGTTAGCAAAACTCCACTGTTTCGCTAGTGCAAGTATAAAGTGCAAATACGAGCCATACACAACACATTCCGAGAATATAACGAAGGACTTCCCGAGATATATTTAGTTAAAAATAGTTCAAGTCTTGAAAGCAGAAACGAAGCAAGTAAGCATTTTGAAAACATTTCCAAATCTCGGGAGTTTTGAAAACATCAAAAATTGAAAATGTTCTTAATTCCTCGAAGCCATTTAGGGTCACAACCCCAAAGTTCATTTTTCAAAATACAAATCCGTTTAACAAAACACGGGGTCCACGACCCAACCATTCCGGTCACAAAACACAGGTCCTCGACCCGATCATCCACTTAAATTCACTTACACGGACACATTCCACATAACACATGAATCTTATGCCATTCTAGTCAAGCACCCAGACTCGTTATATACTGTCTCTCGACCCCGAGCACAAAGCATTGTGATACTCCTGACAATATCACAATCAACGAAAACATCAACATCATCCTCAAGATGAAAACCACAATCGTAACCCGCGGCGTACCCTTAGTATCGACCCCGGACATCCCCGTCGGACACCGGTGGAAACCACTTCGCGGCCGTACCCTTAGTATCGACCCCGGACATCCCGTCGGACACTCCGGTGGAAGTTCATCCACACACGCACCCAAGTCCACTTCCGTGGCCGTACTCTTAGTATCGACCCCGCACATCCCGTCGGACACTCCGGTGGAAGGAACAACACACACACACGTTCCAAAATCACGCTTGCAAACCACAAGCCTCGAAGGTCAATCACAGATATATAGTCGAGGTACCTTACTAGAATGGCGATTCATCCAACATATACTCATGACCAAGTAATGATACGATTCACAAGGAAGCACAAGATTTCAACAAAGACCGAACGACACAACTAATATCACTCAAACTCACATATTCATCCATAAACACGTGACTCCAAGTACATAATTTGACAAAAGAATTACACTTTACATTTACCAACGACATAATCATACGCAATGACATCACAAGAAAGTAAGGTGATTCTATACTCGACACTAGCTCGCATATTCAACTAAGCACATTAATTCCCGACGCACACGGGTCACCTTTACAAAAAGCATGATGGTAAATATTCCGATTCTTTTGAAAAATGGTTATTAATATTTATTTAGCACATATCGACGATTAACAACCATAATATCCACAAAACACGTAATGTATGGGCAAGATACTTGCCTCGACAATCGATACCGGACACTCCTACAATCACGGCTCACTGACACCTCGAACACCTACGATTCCCCGGCGAAGGAAAAGAATACACCCACGATCGAGAAGCTTGAAGAAAAAGACGAACGGAAGGGTTCCGACTCGAGTTCTTCACAAGAATTCGACCCTAACAACATATAATCAATAAATCATCGATCATACGAGGAAGAATAATCGTAGAACGCCCGAAAACCCCTCTATGACATTTTACCGGACACCTTCAAGGCATCGATCAAGAACTCGACCAAATCGACGAATCGATATGATCCGACCATGGAATAATAAAGGAAATGATATAATATATCTAAATTATCATCAATCCATCAAAATCCTAAGTTAAAACGAATTAAACGGACGAAAACGAACAAAATACCCAAAATCCCCAAAATTAGATTTCTAGAAAATCTGACCTGATTCGGTAGATCGGAGGATGTTATAGGATAGAAGATTGATGATATGAACTCCAAAACTTCATGGATTGATTGTCCAACAACATCTCTCCATGATTAACCAAGCTTCAGCCGCGGAAGGGAAGAAATCGAGTGAGAAAAATGGCCAAAAACCCGTCTGCAGGGCCATAAATAAAGGCGCAGATGTGCCGCGGCCCGGGAGTGTGCCGCGGCACAGCCCAAAATGGCTCCCAGTGGTCGGCGGTGTGCCGCGGCTCGGCCGGAGGTGCCGCGGCACCCAGACATCGGTTTGGCCGAAAAATGCCACAGAGTGTGCCGCGGCTCGGCGGAGTGTGCCGCGGCACCCGCATCGCTCGGCCAGAAGCCGCCGAGCACCGCCGGCCGTGACTGCCGTAAGCCGCCGAGCACTACCGGCCGTGACTCGCCAAGGCCGGCCAAAGCTGTTCGGCCATGACTCGGCCGGGCCAACTCCGACGGCCCGAACGACCCCGAAACCCGAACCTGAATACGAATCGATGATACGGTTACGACGTACTCGCAAAGACGAATCTAAGAGCTAAGAGAACACACAATTCCGACCACCCGAAGGCTCGGAATTCAACAACGGAAGTAATTACCCAAAACTTTGGGAAATTACGAAAATGACCCAAAACGTCCGAAAATCACGATACGCGATCGAAACACCAAACCAAAGCTCGCAACATGAATAATAACATTAAATGAACTTACGAGAAACTCGAAACGACAGTTTCGGACGAGATTCGCAAGAATCGCACTCAAGTGCGGAAAAGTCGCTAAAAAGCTCGGAACTCAACAAAACGGTACCGAAACGAACTCGGATGAGAAAAAGTGCAAAATTAATCATTCTCGAAATGACGAAACGGTCATGAACGAGTCGTCAAAACGGACTCCGGCTGAAAAAGAAATTTACCGAAAAATCGGAAATTGCGGATATTACAATTTTGGTATAAATTCGTCTGATTCCGAAATAATTTTTCGGTTACGAAAATTGGGCACCAAAAATAATGTATAAAACCGTAAAAAGACGCTCAAATTCTGACCATTTGGTGATAGTTCATTCGAGAAAGACTGCATGAACAATCTTAGATCAAATGTAGGAGCATTTTGGTAGAAATTCGTCTGATTCCGAAATAATTTTTCGGTTACAAAAATTGGGCCCCAAAAACTATGTATAAAACCGTAAAAAGACGCTCAAATTCCGACTATTTAGTGATAGTTCATTCGAGAATGACTGCATGAATAATCTTATATCTGTAACACCCCCAAATCCGCTCAGGGATATTACACGCCGTAGACCCTCTCCTCGAGGATCTACCAGGCTGATAACTAAAATCAAACATCTAAACCTCGCCTTTAAGGCTAAAATGACTCAGTAGACCGATTTGGTCTTTCAACAAATACATACGACTCAATTCCAAACACATACCCACGCAGGGGTCAAAATACAATAAACTCCCGTACAACGGGGAAAAGATACTGCAGCGGAAAAGAAAATACAACTAGACCAAAACGACGTCAACAGATCCTCGTGTGATTAGTATCGTTCATCTTTCATCATCCTTCGTGCCGACCCTGTGTTATGCTCCAAAACCTGAATGCAAAAATAGACATCCACCCCCCGAATACTCGGGGGTTAGCAAAACTCCACTGTTTTGCTAGTGCAAGTACAAGTGCAAAATACGAGCCATACAATACAAGTTCCAAGAACAATGATAATCAGGAATCCTCAAAGATCCAAACGTAAAGAAAAGTACTTCCCGAGGCAAGAGTTTGGGTAAACATTTCCAAAACCGAAAGATCGCAAATAAGGGAAACAATTTACAAAACAGTTTAAAATGCAATCGAGAGTTTTAATAGGAAACAATTTAGGATTATAAAATCCTTCTTTTTCAAAAAATCAATAGGTCACAAAATTTCAAAGGTTTTGTTTTCGCAAATAGGAAATCACCAACAATTTACAGGTCGAGCCCAACATCACGTGTCCTCAAAGGACGTAAAATCTACGATAGAGAATCATGCACGCGCATCGCCAGACCGGGACGATACCACCGACATCCCACTCGAGGCCTCGAAGGACCCTCCCGAGCCGGCTAGCGAAACAATTCACACACATCTCACGGTTGGATCAATCGCTTGTTGCATCCCGGCCACATGATCACATGCCATGTGCCACCGTAGATTATCTCGAGCTCTCACGGTTGGATCAATCACTTGTTGCATCCTCGGCCACATGATCACATGCCATGTGCCACCGTAGACCTTCAACCATATCCACACATTCACACAAATAACATATCACATCAAGGATATTCAAACAATTCGCAGAGGCATCAAACACTTAGCAAAACACCACGTCAATTCACAACGCACCGAAATGAAATAATATACGCCCACACACAATACCAAGTGCAACATGAACACCAAGCATATACATAGAATTCACATAGTTATTCACGAACACACCAATCACAAAACACACACGGTTTTGAAAGGGGCCTTTAACGAGGCTAACCAAATCTTTTGAAAACTCATTTCAAACAAACAAACAAACCAAGACGATCACCAATCATCATATCCGCGAAACAAGAAATGTATGGACAAGGTACTTGCCTCGAATAATTAGACGATGACACGAACGGAACGGAAGAGTTGAACACGACCGCAAGGAACCGCGGAAATGAACCTAACGATTCGAATAGCACAATCACAACCACTTCTAAACGATTACGGAAATGGAATACACCCGGAAACCCGCCTACGATTCATGTATATTCGCACAAAAATAACAACGAGGGCGGACCACAACCAAACCCTCTCGATTCCGTAAAAATCACGAAATATACCATGAATCCGTAGGAAACTAAGAATACCAACAAGAATAATCATATTCATCAAGAATCCATCAACAAAACGGAAAGAATCGGACAAAACCCCAAAATCCCCAATTATCCAAAAAGGTAGGGTTTCAAGAGATATTACCTTGAGTGATTCAAGTGTTAAGATCCGTAGAACACGCGTTAGATTGATTATCCGAGCCTCACAACCGAAAAGAAATGATGGAAATCGACCCCCGGATGAAGAACTCTCTCCCTCTATATCTCCTCTCTCGCGCAGGGAAAAATGGGAAAGAAATGAGCTTCACGCTCAAAACAACGCATTTAAAGTGTAACACAAAGGGACCTATCGGCCGGCCTATCGGCCGATAGGCCCAACCGATAGCCATACTGAATGTAGGCAGTAGAGTCTATCGACCCCCCTATCGGCCGAAAGGCTCCTGGAAGTGCTCGGCCAAAAACTGAAACGACCATAACTCTCTCGTCCGGACTCCGATTGACTCACCGTTTGAACCATTGGAAAGTTAACTCGATGTTCTATAATATTGCAAAGATTTATAATTTTTGGAGTCATCAAAAATTAATGGTGATCTAACAAAGACGAACTCATACTTAGAAAAGTCGTTTAGTAATCCTGAATTCAACAAAACGACACCGAAACCCGAACCTGAATACGAACCGAAGATACGATTACGAAGTACTCACAAAGACTAATCTAAGAGCTAGTAGGACACACGATTCCGACCACCCGAAGGCTCGGAATTCAACAACGGAAGTAATTACCCAAAACTTTGGGAAATTACGAAAATGGCCCAAAACGTCCGAAAATCACGATACGCGATCGAAACACCAAACCAAAGCTCGCAACATGAATAATAACATTAAATGAACTTACGAGAAACTCGAAACGACATTTTCAGACGAGATTCGCAAGAATCGAGCTCAAGTGCGGAAAAGTCGCTAAAAAGCACGGAACTCAACAAAACAACACCGAAACGAACTCGGATGACAAAAAGTGAAGAATTAATCATTCTCGAAATGACGAAGTGGTCATGAGCGAGTCGTCAAAACGGACTTCCGCCGAAAAAAAAGAAAATTACCGAAATTCGAAATTGCGGATATTACATTCTACCCTCCTTAAAAGAAGTTTCGTCCCGAAACTTAAAACAAGTAGGGAGAAGAAATATTCCGCCAGGAAAAACTCAACGAGATACACAAGAATGCGTAACTAACGCCCAACGGCGAAATGTTACAAACAACGCAAAGGAGTATACGGCGTGAAAACACGCTCCACGGCGACCAACACAACGTCGCCGTTAGGGATATAAAAAAAAACCAACAAGTGACAAACGTCATCAAACGGATAATATAGCCAAGTCAATTATCCGACAATCACAAAACACAACGAACGAAAATCAATATGATTGACCAACCCAACGGTACATCAATCAAAACGCGAGTCAAACGCTGAACAAATACGGAATTCCACCGCCCAAGGGTCGGAAGATCGAAACGAGACTAATTTCCCGAACTTAAGGGAATTAGGAAGGAGTCTGAACGCTCAACAATCACGAAACGAGATCAACAAAAACCGAACAATCAAACGATCGAACCACAAAGATCGAGACAACAAAAATCGAACGATCATGTTCGAATCACGAAGAACAATAAAAATTCAAACAACAACTCCAAGGTTCACATCTCGACTCGAGACAATATATGATCCGGTGAAAACAACAACATATGCATTCACATAAGATCCACATGAGAGGGAATAGAAATTGAAAAGTCACAACGACAAACGAGCTATTCCAAAACAATACCACGCTCGTTCGATCAACAAAAGCAAGGGGCAGGACAAGCTCAGAAAATGTCAACGAACATAAACGAGTCGACAGAGTCGAAAATACGGAAGTTCCAAATCCGATCCACTTCGAATAAAAGAACTGGTAGAACCAAAAGATGTTACTTCCGAACAAGGTTCACAAGAATCGAACCGAACTCGGAAAAGTCACAATGATACTGTGTCGACCCAAAACAAGATCACACTGCTCGAATGATGAACCCGAAATACAAAACAAGTTCAGACAGTATCAACGAACACGAGCGAATCGATAGACTGGAGAAAGAGAAAATGAAGAAGTCCAAAAACAATACGGGTATTACATTCGACCTCTTATAAAAGAAGGTCGTCCCCGTTACTCACAATAACGAAATCAAGGAGACGACACAACAGGCAATCGACAGAAACATACTTCAAAGGCCTCTCAAAGCCGATTCTGATATCTGTCTTTGAAGCGCGAACTCCGAAAGTCTCGGTAGCCAATTCGCAAAACTGAATTCGGTGACCCTCGAGTCCACACTCGAAATGTGTTACCGACGAGAAGGACAAATTGCACGTACATTCCCCCGGCACATCACGGTTGAAATGCCTCGGCTCGGCATACCGAAAATACAAATGCTAGATACAATGGAACATAACACCGCAAAACAACATACCGGAGATGCCAACTCAGCACAACAGGGAATCATAACACATATCATATACAACGATTACCATCGTAAGGTAATACACACACAAACACTACAACAACGACGGTACCGTTTGGCGACCTCAATGGCCCGAACGATAACCAGCACGTAATACAAACATCATAAAACAATCACATATGTACACCAACGTACAAACCCAAGCTTCAACATCTCACACTCGTGTGGGACACGCAATCCACCACGAGACGACAACCATTAATTACGAGTTCACACCTCTCACAGAGGGCTAGTACAACAAATACGTGGCAACGCCTCAACATTCATGCCACCAACTCGATCATATTCGGGAGTTAACATCATAGCGACAAAACCAACATCATACATACATATCCAACCCTCAAACGGGAATGGATAGGTTTTAAAAACGAAAACCTCATTTGGAAAATAATTTAGAAAAACACCGGTCGATCTTGAGTATCACATTTCCAAAAAAAAAAAAAGTAAAAACGTGAAACATCATTATCGAGACTTTGGAAAACCATTTCGCATTTGATAAAAATGAGGACACTTTCTTTTAGTGAAAAGCTTTCAGAATATTCGACCCTCGGGTCTAAGTAAAAGTGTTTATGAAACATTGAAAATATCTCAAAACATTTTGGTCCTCGAGGTAGAAGAATTTTGAAACATATTGTGGCACCCTGGAAGTACCGCGAGAAAACAATTGATTTTAAACGTACGTCTCGAAATTTATTTCTAAGATACTCAAGTTTTCGAAAATAATTCAATGCCAAAGAAAAAGGACGATGCCAAAAAGGCTAGAATGCCCAAAAATTTCAGGTAATTACACAAAACTTTATAGCGCCGTGGGTCCCACGCCGGAACCCACCAGATAAAACCATTTACAAAAATGCCAAAAAGGCCGATGACGGTAATATTTCAAAACTCACAGAAGCCATTTACAAAATGCTAAATACCGTCATAAGAATTTCGCCAAAACGATCAAGGCCATAATGCCAAAAACTCGGTTAAGGGAATCGGTTTTCGAAATAAAACTCAGTCGGTAAAATACCGAAAATCATTACAAAGGAACTCACGCAATGGATAAAAGAAATAAAGTCAAACATGCACAATCCATCAACACTACTCCTCATATGAACGAAGTATTAGAGTCAAGTAACCACATATCACGAAATCAAAATTCATAAAAGAATTCCGTCGCTTAACAAATAATCATAAAAATAGCTCGTGTCACACGAGGCACAACACAAAGAAGGGAAACTTACAACACAGTCGCACGAAGATGATGATCGCCCACGATACTAATCACGACCAACAAACTCAGACGACGCGTCGCGACACGACTTAGTCAGACATAATCCGACAAGACAAAACTCAATAGACACCACTGACCCGACAGCCTAGGTTTCCACAACCTAAGCTCCGATACCATTTATGTAACACCCCCAAATCCGCTCAGGGATATTACACGCCGTAGACCCTCTCCTCGAGGATCTACCAGGCTGATAACTAAAATCAAACATCTAAACCTCGCCTTTAAGGCTAAAATGACTCAGTAGACCGATTTGGTCTTTCAACAAATACATACGACTCAATTCCAAACACATACCCACGCAGGGGTCAAAATACAATAAACTCCCGTACAACGGGGAAAAGATACTGCAGCGGAAAAGAAAATACAACTAGACCAAAACGACGTCAACAGATCCTCGTGTGATTAGTATCGTTCATCTTTCATCATCCTTCGTGCCGACCCTGTGTTATGCTCCAAAACCTGAATGCAAAATAGACATCCACCCCGAATACTCGGGGTTAGCAAACTCCACCGTTTTGCTAGTGCAAGTACAAGTGAAAAATACGAGCCATACAATACAAGTTCCAAGAACAATGATAATCAGGAATCCTCAAAGATCCAAACGTAAAGAAAAGTACTTCCCGAGGCAAGAGTTTGGGTAAACATTTCCAAAACCGAAAGATCGCAAATAAGGGAAACAATTTACAAAACAGTTTAAAATGCCATCGAGAGTTTTAATAGAAAACAATTTAGGATTATAAAATCCTTCTTTTTCCAAAATCAATAGGTCACAAACCAAAGGTTTTGTTTTCGCAAATAGGAAATCACCAACAATTTACGGTCGAGCCCAACATCACGTGTCCTCAACGGACGTAAAATCAACGAAACATAATCACGCACGCGCATCGCCTAGGACCGGACGATACCACCGACATCCCACTCGAGGCCTCGAAGGACCCTCCCGAGTGGCTAGCGAAACAATTCACACACATCTCACTTGGATCAATCGCTTGTTGCATCCTCGCCACATGATCACATGCCATGTGCCACCGTAGATTATCTCGGCTCTCACGGTTGGATCAATCACTTGTTGCATCCTCGCCACATGATCACATGCCATGTGCCACCGTAGACCTTCAACCATATCCACACATTCACACAAATAACATATCACATCAAGGATATTCAAACAATTCGCCCGAGGCATCAAACACTTAGCAAAACACCACGTCAATTCACAACGCACCGAAATGAAATAATATACGCCCACACACAATACCAAGTGCAACATGAACACCAAGCATATACATAGAATTCACATAGTTATTCACGAACACACCAATCACAAAACACACACGGTTTTGAAAGGGGCCTTTAACGAGGCTAACCAAATCTTTTGAAAACTCATTTCAAACAAACAAACAAACCAAGACGATCACCAATCATCATATCCGCGAAACAAGAAATGTATGGACAAGGTACTTGCCTCGAATAATTAGACGATGACACGAACGGAACGGAAGAGTTGAACACGACCGCAAGGAACCGGCGGAAATGAACCTAACGATTCGAATAGCACAATCACAACCACTTCTAAACGATTACGGAAATGGAATACACCCGGAAACCCGCCTACGATTCATGTATATTCGCACAAAAATAACAACGAGGGCGGACCACAACCAAACCCTCTCGATTCCGTAAAAATCACGAAATATACCATGAATCCGTAGGAAACTAAGAATACCAACAAGAATAATCATATTCATCAAGAATCCATCAACAAAACGGAAAGAATCGGACAAAACCCCAAAATCCCCAATTATCCAAAAAGGTAGGGTTTCAAGAGATATTACCTTGAGTGATTCAAGTGTTAAGATCCGTAGAACACGCGTTAGATTGATTATCCGAGCCTCACAACCGAAAAGAAATGATGGAAATCGACTCGGATGAAGAACTCTCCCTCTATATCTCCTCTCTCGCGCAAAGTGGAAAAATGGGAAAGAAATGAGCTTCACGCTCAAAACAACGCATTTAAAGTGTAACACGGCAGACCTATCGCCGCCTATCGGCCGATAGGCCCAACCGATAGCCATACCGAATGTAGGCGAGAGTCTATCGACCCCCTATCGGCCGAAAGGCTCCCGGAAGTGCTCGCCAAAAACTCAAACGACCATAACTCTCTCGTCCAGGACTCCGATTGACTCACCGTTTGAACCATTGGAAAGTTAACTCGATGTTCTATAATATTGCAAAGATTTATAATTTTTGGAGTCATCAAAAATTAATGGTGATCTAACAAAGACGAACTCATACTTAGAAAAGTCGTTTAGTAATCCTGAATTCAACAAAACGACACCGAAACCCGAACCGAAGATACGATTACGAAGTACTCACAAAGACGAATCTAAGAGCTAGTAGGACACACGATTCCGACCACCCGAAGGCTCGGAATTCAACAACGGAAGTAATTACCCAAAACTTTGGGAAATTACGAAAATGGCCCAAAACGTCCGAAAATCACGATACGCGATCGAAACACCAAACCAAAGCTCGCAACATGAATAATAACATTAAATGAACTTACGAGAAACTCAAACGACGCAGCATTTGAGGGAGATTCGCAAGAATCGAGCTCAAGTGCGGAAAAGTCGCTAAAAAGCACGGAACTCAACAAAACAACACCGAAACGAACTCGGATGACAAAAAGTGAAGAATTAATCATTCTCGAAATGACGAAGTGGTCATGAGCGAGTCGTCAAAACGGACTTCCGCCGAAAAAAAAGAAAATTACCGAAATTCGAAATTGCGGATATTACAATATCACATGTAGGACCATTCTGGTAGAAATTCGTCCGATTCTGAAACAATTTTTCGTTTACGGAAATTGAGCACCAAAAACTATATATAAAACCGTAAAAAGACGCTCAAATTCCGACCATTTGGTGATAGTTCATTCGAGAAAGACTGCATGAACAATCTTATATCACATGTAGGAGCATTCTGGTAGAAATTCGTCCGATTCTGAAATAATTTTTCGGTTACGAAAATTGGGCACTAAAAATAATGTATAAAACCGTAAAAAGAAGCTCAAATTCCGATCATTTAGTGATAGTTCATTCGAGAAAGACTGCATGAACAATCTTATATCACATGTAGGAGCATTCAGGTGAAATTAGTCCTTTTCTGAAACAATTTTTCGGTTACGAAAATTGAGCACCAAAAGCTATGTATAAAACCGTAAAAAGACGCTCAAATTCCAACCATTTGGTGATAGTTCATTCGAGAAAGATTGCATGAACAATCTTACATCACATGTAGGATCATTTTGGTATAAATTGCCTCGATTAGAAATAATTTTTCGATTCTGAAAATCGGGCACCAAAACTATGTATAAACCCCTAAAAATACGCACAAATTCCGACCATTTGGTGATAGTTCATTCGAGAAAGACTGCATGAACAATCTTATATCACATGTAGGAGCATTCTGGTAGAAATTCGTCCGATTCTGAAATAATTTTTCGGTTACGAAAATTGGGCACCAAAAATAATGTATAAAACCGTAAAAAGAAGCTCAAATTCCGATCATTTAGAGATAGTTCATTCGAGAAAGACTGCATGAACAATCTTATATCACATGTAGGAGCATTCAGGTGAAATTAGTCCTTTTCTGAAATAATTTTTCGGTTACGAAAATTGGGCACCAAAAACTATGTATAAAACCGTAAAAAGACGCTCAAATTCCGACCATTTGGTGATAGTTCATTCGAGAAAGACTGCATGAACAATCTTATATCACATGTAGGACCATTCTGGTAGAAATTCGTCCGATTCTGAAACAATTTTTCGTTTACGGAAATTGAGCACCAAAAACTATATATAAAACCGTAAAAAGACGCTCAAATTCCGACCATTTGGTGATAGTTCATTCGAGAAAGACTGCATGAACAATCTTATATCACATGTAGGAGCATTCTGGTAGAAATTCGTCCGATTCTGAAATAATTTTTCTGTTACTCAAATTGTTCACCAAAAATAATGTATAAAACCGTAAAAAGAAGCTCAAATTCCGATCATTTAGTGATAGTTCATTCGATAAAGACTGCATGAACAATCTTATATCACATGTAGGAGCATTCAGGTGAAATTAGTCCTTTTCTGAAACAATTTTTCGGTTACGAAAATTGAGCACCAAAAGCTATGTATAAAACCGTAAAAAGACGCTCAAATTCCAACCATTTGGTGATAGTTCATTCGAGAAAGATTGCATGAACAATCTTACATCACATGTAGGATCATTTTGGTATAAATTAAATGCCCGATTCAAATAATTTTTCTTACGAAAATTGGGCACCAAAACTATGTATAAAACCGTAAAAAGACGCTCAAATTCCGACCATTTGGTGATAGTTCATTCGAGAAAGACTGCATGAACAATCTTATATCACATGTAGGAGCATTCGTAGAAATTGTCCGATTCTCAAATAATTTTTCTTACGAAAATTGGGCACCAAAAATAATGTATAAAACCGTAAAAAGAAGCTCAAATTCCGATCATTTAGAGATAGTTCATTCGAGAAAGACCGCATGAACAATCTTATATCACATGTAGGAGCATTCAGTGAAATTAGTCCTTTTAAAATAATTTTTCTACGAAAATTGAGCACCAAAAACTATGTATAAAACCGTAAAAAGACGCTCAAATTCCAACCATTTGGTGATAGTTCATTCGAGAAAGATTGCATGAACAATCTTACATCACATGTAGGATCATTTTGGTATAAATTCGTCTGATTCCGAAATAATTTTTCGGTTACGAAAATTGAGCACCAAAAACTATATATAAAACCGTAAAAAGACGCTCAAATTCCGACCATTTGGTGATAGTTCATTCGAGAAAGACTGCATGAACAATCTTATATCACATGTAGGAGCATTCTGGTAGAAATTCGTCCGATTCTGAAATAATTTTTCGGTTACGAAAATTGGGCACCAAAAATAATGTATAAAACCGTAAAAAGAAGCTCAAATTCCGATCATTTAGTAATAGTTCATTCGAGAAAGACTGCATGAACAATCTTATATCACATGTAGGAGCATTCAGGTGAAATTAGTCCTTTTCTGAAACAATTTTTCGGTTACGAAAATTGAGCACCAAAAGCTATGTATAAAACCGTAAAAAGACGCTCAAATTCCAACCATTTGGTGATAGTTCATTCGAGAAAGATTGCATGAACAATCTTACATCACATGTAGGATCATTTTGGTATAAATTCGTCTGATTCCGAAATAATTTTTCGGTTACGAAAATTGGGCACCAAAAACTATGTATAAAACCGTAAAAAGACGCTCAAATTCCGACCATTTGGTGATAGTTCATTCGAGAAAGACTGCATGAACAATCTTATATCACATGTAGGAGCATTCTGGTAGAAATTCGTCCGATTCTGAAATAATTTTTCGGTTACGAAAATTGGGCACCAAAAATAATGTATAAAACCGTAAAAAGAAGCTCAAATTCCGATCATTTAGAGATAGTTCATTCGAGAAAGACTGCATGAACAATCTTATATCACATGTAGGAGCATTCAGGTGAAATTAGTCCTTTTCTGAAATAATTTTTCGGTTACGAAAATTGAGCACCAAAAACTATGTATAAAACCGTAAAAAGACGCTCAAATTCCAACCATTTGGTGATAGTTCATTCGAGAAAGATTGCATGAACAATCTTACATCACATGTAGGATCATTTTGGTATAAATTAAATCGATTCAAATAATTTTTCGATTACGAAAATTGGGCACCAAAACTATGTATAAAACCGTAAAAAGACGCTCAAATTCCGACCATTTGGTGATAGATCATTCGAGAAAGACTGCATGAACAATCTTAGATCACATATAGGAGCATTCTGGTAGAAATTCGTTCGATTCTAAAACAATTTTTCGGTTACAAAAATTGAGCACCACAAACTATGTATAAAACCGTAAAAAGACGCTCAAATTCCAACCATTTGGTGATAGTTCATTCGAGAAAGATTGCATGAACAATCTTACATCACATGTAGGATCATTTTGGTATAAATTGCCCGATTCGAAATAATTTTTCTTACGAAAATTGAGCACCAAAACTATATATAAAACCGTAAAAAGACGCTCAAATTCGACCATTTGGTGATAGTTCATTCGAGAAAGACTGCATGAACAATCTTATATCACATGTAGGAGCATTACAGTAGAAATTCGTCCGATTCTGAAATAATTTTTCGGTTACGAAAATTGGGCACCAAAAATAATGTATAAAACCGTAAAAAGAAGCTCAAATTCCGATCATTTAGTGATAGTTCATTCGAGAAAGACTGCATGAACAATCTTATATCACATGTAGGAGCATTCAGGTGAAATTAGTCCTTTTCTGAAACAATTTTTCGGTTACGAAAATTGAGCACCAAAAGCTATGTATAAAACCGTAAAAAGACGCTCAAATTCCAACCATTTGGTGATAGTTCATTCGAGAAAGATTGCATGAACAATCTTACATCACATGTAGGATCATTTTGGTATAAATTAAATGCGATTCCGAAATAATTTTTCGATTCTGAAAATTGGGCACCAAAAACTATGTATAAAACCGTAAAAAGACGCTCAAATTCCGACCATTTGGTGATAGTTCATTCGAGAAAGACTGCATGAACAATCTTATATCACATGTAGGAGCATTCTGGTAGAAATTCGTCCGATTCTGAAATAATTTTTCGGTTACGAAAATTGGGCACCAAAAATAATGTATAAAACCGTAAAAAGAAGCTCAAATTCCGATCATTTAGTGATAGTTCATTCGAGAAAGACTGCATGAACAATCTTATATCACATGTAGGAGCATTCAGGTGAAATTAGTCCTTTTCTGAAACAATTTTTCGGTTACGAAAATTGAGCACCAAAAACTATGTATAAAACCGTAAAAAGACGCTCAAATTCCAACCATTTGGTGATAGTTCATTCGAGAAAGATTGCATGAACAATCTTACATCACATGTAGGATCATTTTGGTATAAATTCGTCTGATTCCGAAATAATTTTTCGGTTACGAAAATTGGGCACCAAAAACTATGTATAAAACCGTAAAAAGACGCTCAAATTCCGACCATTTGGTGATAGATCATTCGAGAAAGACTGCATGAACAATCTTAGATCACATATAGGAGCATTCTGGTAGAAATTCGTTCGATTCTAAAACAATTTTTCGGTTACAAAAATTGAGCACCACAAACTATGTATAAAACCGTAAAAAGACGCTCAAATTCCAACCATTTGGTGATAGTTCATTCGAGAAAGATTGCATGAACAATCTTACATCACATGTAGGATCATTTTGGTATAAATTCGTCTGATTCCGAAATAATTTTTCGGTTATGAAAATTGGGCACCAAAAACTATGTATAAAACCGTAAAAAGACGCTCAAATTCCGACCATTTGGTGATAGTTCATTCGAGAAAGACTGCATGAACAATCTTACATCACATGTAGGATCATTTTGGTAGAAATTAAATCGATTCAAATAATTTTTCGGTCACTAAATTTAGGCCCCAAAAACTATGTATAAATCCGTAAAAGACGCTCAAATTCCGACCATTTGGTGATAGTTCATTCGAGAAAGACTGCATGAATAATCTTATATCACATGTAGGAGCATTCTGGTAGAAATTCGTCCTATTCTGAAACAATTTTTCGGTTACGGAAATTGAGCACCAAAAACTATGTATAAAACCGTAAAAAGACGCTCAAATTCCGACCATTTGGTGATAGTTCATTCGAGAAAGACTGCATGAACAATTTTATATCACATGCAAGAGCATTCTGGTAGAAATTCGTCCGATTCTGAAATAATTTTTCGGTTACGAAAATTGGGCACCAAAAATAATGTATAAAACCGTAAAAAGAAGCTCAAATTCCGATCATTTAGTGATAGTTCATTCGAGAAAGACTGCATGAACAATCTTATATCACATGTAGGAGCATTCTGGTAGAAATTAGTCCTTTTCTGAAACAATTTTTCGGTTACGAAAATTGAGCACCAAAAACTATGTATAAAACCGTAAAAAGACGCTCAAATTCCAACCATTTGGTGATAGTTCATTCGAGAAAGATTGCATGAACTATCTTACATCACATGTATGATCATTTTGGTATAAATTCATCTGATTCCGAAATAATTTTTCGGTTACGAAAATTGGGCACCAAAAACTATGTATAAAACCGTAAAAAGACGCTCAAATTCCAACCATTTGGTGATAGTTCATTCGAGAAAGATTGCATGAACAATCTTACATCACATGTAGGATCATTTTGGTATAAATTCGTCTGACTCCGCAATAATTTTTCGGTTACGAAAATTGGGCACCAAAAACTATGTATAAAACCGTAAAAAGACGCTCAAATTCCAACCATTTGGTGATAGTTCATTCGAGAAAGATTGCATGAACAATCTTACATCACATGTAGGATCATTTTGGTATAAATTCGTCTGATTCCGAAATAATTTTTCGGTTACGAAAATTGGGCACCAAAAACTATGTATAAAACCGTAAAAAGACGCTCAAATTCCGACCATTTGGTGATAGTTCATTCGAGAAAGACTGCATGAACAATTTTATATCACATGCAAGAGCATTCTGGTAGAAATTCGTCCGATTCTGAAATAATTTTTCGGTTACGAAAATTGGGCACCAAAAATAATGTATAAAACCGTAAAAAGAAGCTCAAATTCCGATCATTTAGTGATAGTTCATTCGAGAAAGACTGCATGAACAATCTTATATCACATGTAGGAGCATTCAGGTGAAATTAGTCCTTTTCTGAAACAATTTTTCGGTTACGAAAATTGAGCACCAAAAACTATGTATAAAACCGTAAAAAGACGCTCAAATTCCAACCATTTGGTGATAGTTCATTCGAGAAAGATTGCATGAACTATCTTACATCACATGTATGATCATTTTGGTATAAATTCATCTGATTCCGAAATAATTTTTCGGTTACGAAAATTGGGCACCAAAAACTATGTATAAAACCGTAAAAAGACGCTCAAATTCCAACCATTTGGTGATAGTTCATTCGAGAAAGATTGCATGAACAATCTTACATCACATGTAGGATCATTTTGGTATAAATTGTCGATTCCGAAATAATTTTTCGATTACGAAAATTGGGCACCAAAACTATGTATAAAACCGTAAAAAGACGCTCAAATTCCAACCATTTGGTGATAGTTCATTCGAGAAAGATTGCATGAACAATCTTACATCACATGTAGGATCATTTTGGTATAAATTAAATGCGATTCGAAATAATTTTTCGATTACGAAAATTGGGCACCAAAACTATGTATAAAACCGTAAAAAGACGCTCAAATTCTGACCATTTGGTGATAGTTCATTCGAGAAAGACTGCATGAACAATCTTAGATCAAATGTAGGAGCATTTTGGTAGAAATTCGTCTGATTCCGAAATAATTTTTCGGTTACAAAAATTGGGCCCCAAAAACTATGTATAAAACCGTAAAAAGACGCTCAAATTCTGACTATTTGGTGATAGTTCATTCGAGAATGACTGCATGAATAATCTTATATCACATGTAGGACCATTCTGGTAGAAATTCGTCCGATTCTGAAACAATTTTTCGGTTACGGAAATTGAGCACCAAAAACTATATATAAAACCGTAAAAAGACGCTCAAATTCCGACCATTTGGTGATAGTTCATTCGAGAAAGACTGCATGAACAATCTTATATCACATGTAGGAGCATTCTGGTAGAAATTCGTCCGATTCTGAAATAATTTTTCGGTTACGAAAATTGGGCACCAAAAATAATGTATAAAACCGTAAAAAGAAGCTCAAATTCCGATCATTTAGTGATAGTTCATTCGAGAAAGACTGCATGAACAATCTTATATCACATGTAGGAGCATTCAGGTGAAATTAGTCCTTTTCTGAAACAATTTTTCGGTTACGAAAATTGAGCACCAAAAACTATGTATAAAACCGTAAAAAGACGCTCAAATTCCAACCATTTGGTGATAGTTCATTCGAGAAAGATTGCATGAACAATCTTACATCACATGTAGGATCATTTTGGTATAAATTCGTCTGATTCCGAAATAATTTTTCGGTTACGAAAATTGGGCACCAAAAACTATGTATAAAACCGTAAAAAGACGCTCAAATTCCGACCATTTGGTGATAGTTCATTCGAGAAAGACTGCATGAACAATCTTATATCACATGTAGGAGCATTCTGGTAGAAATTCGTCCGATTCTGAAATAATTTTTCGTTTACGAAAATTGGGCACCAAAAATAATGTATAAAACCGTAAAAAGAAGCTCAAATTCCGATCATTTAGTGATAGTTCATTCGAGAAAGACTGCATGAACAATCTTATATCACATGTAGGAGCATTCAGGTGAAATTAGTCCTTTTCTGAAATAATTTTTCGGTTACGAAAATTGAGCACCAAAAACTATGTATAAAACCGTAAAAAGACGCTCAAATTCCAACCATTTGGTAATAGTTCATTCGAGAAAGATTGCATGAACAATCTTACATCACATGTAGGATCATTTTGGTATAAATTCGTCTGATTCCGAAATAATTTTTCGGTTACGAAAATTGGGCACCAAAAACTATGTATAAAACCGTAAAAAGACGCTCAAATTCCGACCATTTGGTGATAGTTCATTCGAGAAAGACTGCATGAACAATCTTAGATCACATATAGGAGCATTCTGGTAGAAATTCGTTCGATTCTAAAACAATTTTTCGGTTACAAAAATTGAGCACCACAAACTATGTATAAAACCGTAAAAAGATGCTCAAATTCCAACCATTTGGTGATAGTTCATTCGAGAAAGACTGCATGAACTGTAATATCCGCAATTTTCGATTTCCGGTAATTATTTTTTTTCAGCGGAAGTCTGTTCTGACGACTCGCTCATGTCCGTTTCGTCATTCTGAGAATAATTAATTCTACACTTTTTGACATCCGAGTTCGTTTCGGTGTCGTTTCGTTGAGTTCTGTGCTTTTTAGCGACTTTTCCGCACTTGAGTTCGATTCTTGCGAATCTCGTCCAAATCGTTGTTTCGAGTTTCCCGCAAGTCCGTTTAACTTTGTTATACGTGTTGTGAGCTTCGGTTTGATTATTCGTTGTCGTATGGTGATTTTCGGGCAGTTGGGCCATTTTCGTAATTTCCCAAAGTTTGGGGTAATTACCTTCCGTTGTCGAATTTCGAGCCTTCGGGTGGTCGGAATCGTGTGTTCTACTAGCTCTTAGATTCGTCTTTGTGAGTACTTCGTAACCGTATCTTCGGTTCGTATTCAGGCTCGGGTTTCGGTGTCGTTTTGTTGAATTCAGGATTACTAAACGACTTTTCTAAGTATGAGTTCGTCCTTGTTAGATCACCATTAATTTTTGGTGACTCCAAAAATTATAAATCTTTGCAATATTATAGAACATCGAGTTAGCTTTCCAATGGTTCAAACGGTGAGTCAATCGGAGTCCGGACGAGAGAGTTATGGTCGTTTGATTTTGGCCGAGCACTTCCAGAGCCTTTCGCCGATAGGGGGTCGATAGACTCTACCGCCTACATTCGATGGCTATCGGTTGGGCCTATCGGCCGATAGGCCGCCGATAGGTCCTCGTGTTACACTTTAAATGCGTTGTTTTGAGCGTGAAGCTCATTTCTTTCCCATTTTTCCATCGCGCCGCGAGAGAGGAGATATAGAGGAGAGAGTTCTTCATCCGGGGTCGATTTTCATCATTTCTTGTCGGTTGTGAGGCTCGGATAATCAATCTAACGCGTGTTCTACGGATCTTAACACTTGAATCACTCAAGGTAATATCTCTTGAAACCCTACCTTTTTGGATAATTGGGGATTTTGGGGTTTTGTCCGATTCTTTCCGTTTCGTTGATGGATTCATGATGAATATGATTAATCTTGTTAGTATCTTTAGTTTCCCTACGGATTCATGGATATTTTGTGGATTTTTACGGAATCGAGAGGGTTTGGTTGTGGTCCGCCCTCGTTGTTATTTTTGTATGAATATACATGAATCGTAGGCGGGTTCCGTGTATTCCATTTCCATAATCGTTTAGAAGTGGTTGTGATTGTGCTATTCGAATCGTTAGGTTCATTTTCGCCGTTCCTCACTGTCGTGCTTGATTCTTCCGTTCCGTTCATTGTCGTCTTCCTTTTCGTTAGCATCGGGCGTTCCGAAGCTTCCCGGTTGAGCCGTATCCGTTCGTGGTTCAGTGCTCGTGGTATCGAGGCAAGTATCTTGCCCATACATTACGTGTTTTGTGGATATTATGGTTGTTAATCGTCGATATGTGCTAAATAAATATTTATAACCATTTTTCAAAGGAATCGGTATATTTACCATCATGTTTTCGTAAAGGTGAACCGTGTGTGTCGGGAATTAATATGTTTAGTTGGATATGTGAGTTTGTGTGATATTAGTTGTGTCGTTCGGTGCTGTTGAAATCTTGCGCGTCCTTGTGCATTGTATCATTACTTGGTCGTGAGTATATCTTTGGATGAATGGCCATTCTAGTAAGGTACCTCGACTATATATACTGTGATTGACCTTCGAGGCTTGTGGTTTGCAAATCGTGATTTTGGAACGTGTGTGTGTTGTTCCTTCCACCGGAGTGTCCGACGGGATGTCGGGTCGATACTAAGGGGTACGGCCACGGAAGCGGATCGGGTGCGTGTGTGGATGAACTTCCACCGGAGTGTCCGACGGGATGTCCGGGGGTCGATCTTAAGGGTACGGCCGCGAAGTGGTTTCCCACCGGAGTGTCGACGGGATGTCGGGGTCGATACTAAAGTACGGCCGCGGGTTACCAATTGTGGTTTTCATCTTGAGGATGACGTTGATGTTTTCGTTAATTGTGATATTGTCCGGAGTATCACAATGCTTTGTGCTTGGGGTCGAGAGACATTATATATCGAGTCTTGGTGCTTGGCTAGAATGGCATAGGAATAATGTGTTATGTGTAATGTGACCTTGTAAGTGAATTGAAGTGGATGATCGGGTCGTGGACCCTGTGTTTTGTGATAGGAATGGTTGGGTCGTGGACCCGTGTTTTGTTAAACAGTTTGTATTTTGAAAAATGAACTTTGGTTGTGACCACTAAATGGCTTCGAGAAATTAAGAACCTTTTTAATTTCGATGTTTTCAAAACTCCGAGATTTTGCAATGTTTTCAAAATGCTTACTTGCTTTGTTTTCGCTTTCAAGACTTGAACTATTTTTAACTAAATACATCTCGGAAGTCTTTCGTTATATTCTCGGAATGTGTTGTGTATGGCTCGTATTTGCACTTTATACTTGCACTAGCGAAACAGTGGAGTTTTGCTAACCCCAGTAATCGGGGGTGGATATCTGTATTGTGTCCGTGTTCATGCGAGGTTTTCGGGAGCAAGACACAGGATCGGCACGAGGGATGATGAAAGACGAATGATACTAATCACACGAAGGCCAATTTTGGGTTCGATTAGTGAGTCCATTGTATTGTCTTTTCCATTGTCTTATTGTTCATTGTTGCAAGTATTTTACCCTTGTGTGGGTATGAGTCTGGATGAGTTTATGTATTTTGATTTGTAAGTCTGTGACGAAAGACCAAATCGGTCTATTGGTCCGTTATTTTGATTCGTCGGTATGTAATGTAATGTGTTGTTTTGATGTCTAGCCTGGTGGATCCTCACGGAGAGGGTCTGCGGCGTGTAATATTCCCGGTTTGATCTGGGGGTGTTACATTTATGGTATCAGAGCTTAGGTTGTGGAAACCTAGGCTGTCGGGTCAGTGGTGTCTATTGAGTTTTGTCTTGTCGGATTATGTCTGACTAAGTCGTGTCGCGACGCGTCGTGTGAGTTTGTTGGTCGTGATTAGTATCGTGGGCGATCATCATCTTCGTGCGACCTGTGGCTGTAAGTCTCCCTTCTTTGTGTTGTGCCTCGTGTGACACGAGCTATTTTTATGATTATTTGTTAAGCGACGGAATTCTTTTATGAATTTTGATTTCGTGATATGTGGTTACTTGACTCTAATACTTCGTTCATATGAGGAGTAGTGTTGATGGATTGTGCATGTTTGACTTTATTTCTTTTATCCGCTGCGTGAGTTCCTTTGTAATGATTTTCGGTATTTTACCGACTGAGTTTTATTTCGAAAATTGATTCCATTAACCGAGTTTTTGGCATTATGGCCTTGATCATTTTGGCGAAATTCTTATGACGGTATTTAGTATTTTGTAAATGGATTTTATGAGTTTTTGAAATATTACCGTCATCGGCCTTTTTGGCATTTTTGTGAATGGTTTTTAGCCTGGTGGGTTCCGGCGCGGGACCCACGGCGCTATATTGTTCCTTGTAATTACCTGAAATTTTTGGGCATTCTAGCCCATTGAATTATTTTGAAAACCTTGAGTGTCTTATAAAATTAAAATTCGAGACGTACTTTTAAAACGAATTATTTTCTGGCGGTGTTTTCAAGGTGTTTTCTAATGCCGCAATACATTTCAAAAAAATTTCCGGTTGAGGACCAAAAATATTTTTGAGATATTTTCAAATGCAGTTGCTTAGACCCAAGGGTCGAATATTTTTGAAAGTTTCTCACTACGAGAAGGTGTCCTCATTTTTGTTCAAACGCAAGATGATTTTCAAAGTCTCGAAAATGATGTTTGTTCAACTTTTTGTAAAATGATACTCAAGATCAATTGGTGTTTCCAAACTGTCTTCAAAGGTGGTTTTGTTTTTAAAACCTATCATTCTGTTTGCGGACCGGAAATGCGTGTATGGTTTTCGAACTTTCGTTACGGTGTTAACCACTGAATTGTGATCGAAATGGTGGCATGAACGTCGGCGTTGCCACGCATTTGTTGTACTAGTCCTCTCGTGAGAGGTATGGCTAGTATTTCTTGTTTGTCGCCTCGTGGTGATTTGCGTGTTGTCGCACGGGTGTGAGCTGTTGAAGCTTGAGTTTGTACGTTTGTGTACATGTGTGATTGTTTCATGATGGTTGAAATTATGTCTTGGTTATCGTTCGGGCCGTCGAGGTCGCGAACGATACCGTCGTTCTTTGTAGTGTTTGTGTGTGTATTACTTTATGATGGTAATCGTTGTATATAGTATGTGTTATGATTCTTTGTTGTCTTTGAGTTGGCATCTCCGCTATGTTATTTTGCGACGTTGTGCCCATTGTATCTAGCATTTGTATTTTCGGTATGCCGAGCCGAGACGTTTCAACCGTGATGTGCGGGGCATGCACGTGTAAACTCCTTCTCGTCGGTAACACATTTCAAGTGTGGACTCGAGGACACGAATTCCGTTTTGCGAATTAGCTACCGAGACTTTCGAAGTTCGCGCTTGGCCACGATCATCGGAATCGGCTTTGAGAGGCCTTTGAAGGATGTTACTGTCAGTTGCTTGTTGTGCCGTCACCTTGATTTCGCTGTTGTGAGTTGCGGGGGCGACCTTCTTTTATAAGAGGTCGAATGTAGTACCCGTGTTGTTTTTAGACTCCTGCATTTTCTCTTTCTCGAGTCTATCGACTCGCTCGTGTTCGTTGATACTTTCTGAACTTGTTCTGTATTTCGGTTTAAATCGTTCGAGCAGTGTGATCTTGTTTTGGGTCAATCTGGTTATCGCTGTGACTTTTTCGAGTTCAGTTCGATTCTTGTGAACCTTGTTCGGAAGTGACATCATCTGGTTTTACTAGTTCTCTTATTCGAAGTGGATCGGATTTGGAACTTCTGTATTTTCGACTCTGTCGACTCATTTATGTTCGTTGACATTTCTGAGCTTGCCCTGCTCCTTGCTTTTGTTGATCGAACGAGTGTGGTGTTATTTCGGAATAACTCGTTGTCGTTGTGACTTTTCAATCGCTATTCCCTTTCCTGTGGATCTTCGGCAATGCATGTCTTGTAATTCTCACCAGATCGTCCTGGGAGTTGTTGTTTGAACTTTATTGTTCTTTGTGATTCGAACATGATTCTTCGATCTTTGTTGTCTCGATCGTTGTGGTTTGATCGTTTGATTGTTCGGTTTATATTGACCTCGTTCCGTGATTGGCGAACATTCAGGCTCCTTCGTGATTCCCTTGATTCGGGAAATTAGTTTCGTTTTCGATCTTCCACCCTTAGGCGGTGGGATTTCGTGGTTGTTCACGGTTGACTCGCGTTTTGATTGATGTACCGTTGGGTGGGTCAATCATATTGATTTTCGTTCGTTGTGTTTTGTGATTGTCGGATAATTGACTTGGCTATATTATCCGTTTGATGACGTTGTCACTTGTTGGTTTTTATTATATCCCTAACGGCGACGTTGTGTTGGTCGCCGTGGAGCGTGTTTTCACGCCGTATACTCCTTTGCGTTGTTTGTAACATTTCGCCGTTGGGCGTTAGTTACGCATTCTTGTGTATCTCGTTGAGTTTTTCCTGGCGGAAGATTTCTTCTCCCTACTTGTTTTAAGTTTGGACGAAACTTCTTTTAAGGAGGGTAGAATGTAATATCCGCAATTTTATTCCGGTAATTATTTTTTTCGGAAGTCTGTTACGACGACTTCGCTCATGTCCGTTTCGTCATTCCGAGAATAATTAATTCTACACTTTTGACATCGAGTTCGTTTGGTGTCGTTTCGTTGAGTTCGTGCTTTTTAGCGACTTTTCCGCACTTGAGTTCGATTCTTGCGAATCTCGTCCAAAGCTGTTGTTTGAGTTTCCGCAAGTCCGTTTAACTTTGTTATACGTGTTGTGAGCTTCGGTTTGATTATTCGTTGTCGTATGGTGATTTTGGGCGGTTGGGCCATTTTCGTAATTTCCCAAAGTTTGGGGTAATTACGTTCCGTTGTCGAATTTCGAGCCTTCGGGTGGTCGGAATCGTGTGTTCTACTAGCTCTTAGATTCGTCTTTGTGAGTACTTCGTAACCGTATCTTCGGTTCGTATTCAGGCTCGGGTTTCGGTGTCGTTTTGTTGAATTCAGGATTACTAAACGACTTTTCTAAGTATGAGTTCGTCCTTGTTAGATCACCATTAATTTTTGGTGACTCCAAAAATTATAAATCTTTGCAATATTATAGAACATCGAGTTAGCTTTCCAATGGTTCAAACGGTGAGTCAATCGGAGTCCGGACGAGAGAGTTATGGTCGTTTCACTTTTTGGCCGAGCACTTCCAGGAGCCTTTCGGCCGATAGGGGGGGTCGATAGACTCTCGCCTACATTCGATATGGCTATCGGTTGGGCCTATCGGCCGATAGGCGGCCGATAGGTCTCTTTGTGTTACACTTTAAATGCGTTGTTTTGAGCGTGAAGCTCATTTCTTTCCCATTTTCCCTTTGCGCCGCGAGAGAGGAGATATAGAGGGAGAGAGTTCTTCATCAGGGTCGATTTTCATCATTTCTTTTCGGTTGTGAGGCTCGGATAATCAATCTAACGCGTGTTCTACGGATCTTAACACTTGAATCACTCAAGGTAATATCTCTTGAAACCCTACCTTTTTGGATAATTGGGGATTTTGGGGTTTTGTCCGATTCTTTCCGTTTCGTTGATGGATTCATGATGAATATGATTAATCTTGTTAGTATCTTTAGTTTCCCTACGGATTCATGGATATTTTGTGGATTTTTACGGAATCGAGAGGGTTTGGTTGTGGTCCGCCCTCGTTGTTGTTTTCGGTATGAATATACATGAATCGTAGGCGGGGTTCCGGTGTATTCCATTTCCATAATCGTTTAGAAGTGGTTGTGATTGTGCTATTCGAATCGTTAGGTTCATTTTCGTCGGTTCCTCACGGTCGTGCTTGATTCTTCCGTTCCGTTCATTGTCGTCTTCCTTTTCGTTAGCATCGGGCGTTCCGAAGCTTCGGTTGAGCTGTATCCGTTCGTGGTTCAGTGCTCGTGGTATCGAGGCAAGTATCTTGCCCATACATTACGTGTTTTGTGGATATTATGGTTGTTAATCGTCGATATGTGCTAAATAAATATTTATAACCATTTTTCAAAGGAATCGGTATATTTACCATCATGTTTTCGTAAAGGTGAACCGTGTGTGTCGGGAATTAATATGTTTAGTTGGATATGTGAGTTTGTGTG
The DNA here is from genome assembly GCA_033398695.1 of Orobanche coerulescens. NCBI lineage: Eukaryota > Viridiplantae > Streptophyta > Magnoliopsida > Lamiales > Orobanchaceae > Orobanche > Orobanche coerulescens. Next base: position 59,956 of record JAWKAU010000404.1, on the reverse strand, counting down.
ATATTAGTTGTGTCGTTCGGTGCTGTTGAAATCTTGCGCGTCCTTGTGCATTGTATCATTACTTGGTCGTGAGTATATCTTTGGATGGCTGGCCATTCTAGTAAGGTACCTCGACTATATATACTGTGATTGACCTTCGAGGCTTGTGGTTTGCAACTGTGATTTTTGGAACGTGTGTGTGTTGTTCCTTCCACCCGGAGTGTCCGACGGGATGTCTGGGGGTCGATACTAAGGGGTACGGCCACGGAAGCGGGCTGGGGTGCGTGTGTGGATGAACTTCCACCCGGAGTGTCCGACGGGATGTCTGGGGGTCGATACTAAGGGGTACGGCCGCGAAGTGGTTTCCCACCCGGAGTGTCGACGGGATGTCTGGGGGTCGATACTAAGGGGTACGGCCGCGGGTTACCAGTTGTGGTTTTCATCTTGAGGATGACGTTGATGTTTTCGTTAATTGTGATATTGTCCGGAGTATCACAATGCTTTGTGCTTGGGGTCGAGAGACATTATATATCGAGTCTTGGTGCTTGGCTAGAATGGCATAGGAATAATGTGTTATGTGTAATGTGACCTTGTAAGTGAATTGAAGTGGATGATCGGGTCGTGGACCCTGTGTTTTGTGACCGGAATGGTTGGGTCGTGGACCCCGTGTTTTGTTAAACAGATTTGTATTTTGAAAAATGAACTTTGGGGCTGTGACCCTAAATGGCTTTCGAGAAATTAAGAACCTTTTTAATTTCTGATGTTTTCAAAACTCCCGAGATTTTGCAATGTTTTCAAAATGCTTACTTGCTTTGTTTCTGCTTTCAAGACTTGAACTATTTTTAACTAAATACATCTCGGGAAGTCTTTCGTTATATTCTCGGAATGTGTTGTGTATGGCTCGTATTTGCACTTTATACTTGCACTAGCGAAACAGTGGAGTTTTGCTAACCCCCGAGTAATCGGGGGGTGGATATCTGTATTGTGTCCAGGTTCATGCAGGTTTTCGGGAGCAAGACACAGGATCGGCACGAGGGATGATGAAAGACGAATGATACTAATCACACGAAGGCGCTTTGGGTTCGATTAGTCGGAGTCCATTGTATTGTCTTTTCATTGTCTTATTGTTCATTGTTGCAAGTATTTTACCCTTGTGTGGGTATGAGTCTGGATGAGTTTATGTATTTTGATTTGTAAGTCTGTGACGAAAGACCAAATCGGTCTATTGGTCCGTTATTTTGATTCGTCGGTATGTAATGTAATGTGTTGTTTTGATGTCTAGCCTGGTGGATCCTCACAGAGAGGGTCTGCGGCGTGTAATATTCCCGGTTTGATCTGGGGGTGTTACATGAACAATCTTACATCACATGTAGGATCATTTTGGTAGAAATTCGTCTGATTCCGAAATAATTTTTCGGTTACAAAAATTAGGCCCCAAAAACTATGTATAAAACCGTAAAAAGACGCTCAAATTCCGACCATTTGGTGATAGTTCATTCGAGAAAGACTGCATGAATAATCTTATATCACATGTAGGAGCATTCTGGTAGAAATTCGTCTGATACGAAACAATTTTTCGGTTACGGAAATTGAGCACCAAAAACTATGTATAAAACCGTAAAAAGACGCTCAAATTCCGACCATTTGGTGATAGTTCATTCGAGAAAGACTGCATGAACAATTTTATATCACATGCAAGAGCATTCTGGTAGAAATTCGTCCGATTCTGAAATAATTTTTCGGTTACGAAAATTGGGCACCAAAAATAATGTATAAAACCGTAAAAGAAGCTCAAATTCCGATCATTTAGTGATAGTTCATTCGAGAAAGACCGCATGAACAATCTTATATCACATGTAGGAGCATTCTCGTAGAAATTAGTCCTTTTCTGAAACAATTTTTCGGTTACGAAAATTGAGCACCAAAAACTATGTATAAAACCGTAAAAAGACGCTCAAATTCCAACCATTTGGTGATAGTTCATTCGAGAAAGATTGCATGAACTATCTTACATCAGATGTATGATCATTTTGGTATAAATTCATCCGATTCAAATAATTTTTCGATTCTGAAAATTGGGCACCAAAACTATGTATAAAACCGTAAAAAGACGCTCAAATTCCAACCATTTGGTGATAGTTCATTCGAGAAAGATTGCATGAACAATCTTACATCACATGTAGGATCATTTTGGTATAAATTAAATGCGATTCGAAATAATTTTTCGATTCTGAAAATTGGGCACCAAAAACTATGTATAAAACCGTAAAAAGACGCTCAAATTCCAACCATTTGGTGATAGTTCATTCGAGAAAGATTGCATGAACAATCTTACATCACATGTAGGATCATTTTGGTATAAATTAAATGCGATTCGAAATAATTTTTGATTCTACGAAAATTGGGCACCAAAACTATGTATAAAACCGTAAAAAGACGCTCAAATTCGACCATTTGGTGATAGTTCATTCGAGAAAGACTGCATGAACAATCTTAGATCAAATGTAGGAGCATTTTGGTAGAAATTAAATGCGATTCGAAATAATTTTCGGTTACAAAAATTGGGCCCCAAAAACTATGTATAAAACCGTAAAAAGACGCTCAAATTCGACTATTTGGTGATAGTTCATTCGAGAATGACGCATGAATAATCTTATATCACATGTAGGACCATTACGGTAGAAATTCGTCCGATCTGAAACAATTTTTCGATTACGAAATTGAGCACCAAAAACTATATATAAAACCGTAAAAAGACGCTCAAATTCCGACCATTTGGTGATAGTTCATTCGAGAAAGACTGCATGAACAATCTTATATCACATGTAGGAGCATTACGGTAGAAATTCGTCGATCTCAAATAATTTTGATTCTGAAAATTGGGCACAAAAATAATGTATAAAACCGTAAAAAGAAGCTCAAATTCCGATCATTTAGTGATAGTTCATTCGAGAAAGAGCATGAACAATCTTATATCACATGTAGGAGCATTCAGTGAAATTAGTCCTTTTACGAAACAATTTTTCGATTCGAAAATTGAGCACCAAAAACTATGTATAAAACCGTAAAAGACGCTCAAATTCCAACCATTTGGTGATAGTTCATTCGAGAAAGATTGCATGAACAATCTTACATCACATGTAGGATCATTTTGGTATAAATTTGTTCGATTCGAAATAATTTTTGATTCACGAAAATTGGGCACCAAAAACTATGTATAAAACCGTAAAAAGACGCTCAAATTCTGACCATTTGGTGATAGTTCATTCGAGAAAGACTGCATGAACAATCTTATATCACATGTAGGAGCATTCAGTAGAAATTCGTCCAGGTCTCAAATAATTTTGATTCACGAAAATTGGGCACCAAAAATAATGTATAAAACCGTAAAAGAAGCTCAAATTCCGATCATTTAGTGATAGTTCATTCGAGAAAGACTGCATGAACAATCTTATATCACATGTAGGAGCATTCAGTGAAATTAAATGCGATTCGAAATAATTTTTGATTCTGAAAATTGAGCACCAAAAACTATGTATAAAACCGTAAAAAGACGCTCAAATTCCAACCATTTGGTGATAGTTCATTCGAGAAAGATTGCATGAACAATCTTACATCACATGTAGGATCATTTTGGTATAAATTAAATGCGATTCCGAAATAATTTTTCGGTTACGAAAATTGGGCACCAAAAACTATGTATAAAACCGTAAAAAGACGCTCAAATTCTGACCATTTGGTGATAGTTCATTCGAGAAAGACTGCATGAACAATCTTAGATCACATATAGGAGCATTCTGGTAGAAATTCGTTCGATTCTAAAACAATTTTTCGGTTACAAAAATTGAGCACCACAAACTATGTATAAAACCGTAAAAAGACGCTCAAATTCCAACCATTTGGTGATAGTTCATTCGAGAAAGATTGCATGAACAATCTTACATCACATGTAGGATCATTTTGGTATAAATTCGTCTGATTCCGAAATAATTTTTCGGTTATGAAAATTGGGCACCAAAAACTATGTATAAAACCGTAAAAAGACGCTCAAATTCCGACCATTTGGTGATAGTTCATTCGAGAAAGACTGCATGAACAATCTTACATCACATGTAGGATCATTTTGGTAGAAATTCGTCTGATTCCGAAATAATTTTTCGGTTACAAAAATTAGGCCCCAAAAACTATGTATAAAACCGTAAAAAGACGCTCAAATTCCGACCATTTGGTGATAGTTCATTCGAGAAAGACTGCATGAATAATCTTATATCACATGTAGGAGCATTCTGGTAGAAATTCGTCCTATTCTGAAACAATTTTTCGGTTACGGAAATTGAGCACCAAAAACTATGTATAAAACCGTAAAAAGACGCTCAAATTCCGACCATTTGGTGATAGTTCATTCGAGAAAGACTGCATGAACAATCTTATATCACATGCAAGAGCATTCTGGTAGAAATTCGTCCGATTCTGAAATAATTTTTCGGTTACGAAAATTGGGCACCAAAAATAATGTATAAAACCGTAAAAAGAAGCTCAAATTCCGATCATTTAGTGATAGTTCATTCGAGAAAGACTGCATGAACAATCTTATATCACATGTAGGAGCATTCTGGTAGAAATTAGTCCTTTTCTGAAACAATTTTTCGGTTACGAAAATTGAGCACCAAAAACTATGTATAAAACCGTAAAAAGACGCTCAAATTCCAACCATTTGGTGATAGTTCATTCGAGAAAGATTGCATGAACTATCTTACATCACATGTATGATCATTTTGGTATAAATTCATCTGATTCCGAAATAATTTTTGATTCTGAAAATTGGGCACCAAAAACTATGTATAAAACCGTAAAAAGACGCTCAAATTCCAACCATTTGGTGATAGTTCATTCGAGAAAGATTGCATGAACAATCTTACATCACATGTAGGATCATTTTGGTATAAATTCGTCTGATTCCGAAATAATTTTTCGGTTACGAAAATTGGGCACCAAAAACTATGTATAAAACCGTAAAAAGACGCTCAAATTCCAACCATTTGGTGATAGTTCATTCGAGAAAGATTGCATGAACAATCTTACATCACATGTAGGATCATTGTGGTATAAATTAAATGCGATTCCGAAATAATTTTTCGGTTACGAAAATTGGGCACCAAAAACTATGTATAAAACCGTAAAAAGACGCTCAAATTCTGACAATTTGGTGATAGTTCATTCGAGAAAGACTGCATGAACAATCTTAGATCACATATAGGAGCATTCTGGTAGAAATTCGTTCGATTCTAAAACAATTTTTCGGTTACAAAAATTGAGCACCACAAACTATGTATAAAACCGTAAAAAGACGCTCAAATTCCAACCATTTGGTGATAGTTCATTCGAGAAAGATTGCATGAACAATCTTACATCACATGTAGGATCATTTTGGTATAAATTAAATCGATTCGAAATAATTTTTCGTTAATGAAAATTGGGCACCAAAAACTATGTATAAAACCGTAAAAAGACGCTCAAATTCCGACCATTTGGTGATAGTTCATTCGAGAAAGACTGCATGAACAATCTTACAACACATTAAGGATCATTTTGGTAGAAATTAAATCGATTCGAAATAATTTTCGGTTACAAAAATTAGGCCCCAAAAACTATGTATAAAACCGTAAAAAGACGCTCAAATTCCGACCATTTGGTGATAGTTCATTCGAGAAAGACTGCATGAATAATCTTATATCACATGTAGGAGCATTCTGGTAGAAATTCGTCCTATTCTGAAACAATTTTTCGGTTGCGGAAATTGAGCACCAAAAACTATGTATAAAACCGTAAAAAGACGCTCAAATTCCGAACATTTGGTGATAGTTCATTCGAGAAAGACTGCATGAACAATCTTATATCACATGCAAGAGCATTCTGGTAGAAATTCGTCCGATTCTGAAATAATTTTTCGGTTACGAAAATTGGGCACCAAAAATAATGTATAAAACCGTAAAAAGAAGCTCAAATTCCGATCATTTAGTGATAGTTCATTCGAGAAAGACTGCATGAACAATCTTATATCACATGTAGGAGCATTCTGGTAGAAATTAGTCCTTTTTTGAAACAATTTTTCGATTACGAAAATTGAGCACCAAAAACTATGTATAAAACCGTAAAAAGACGCTCAAATTCCAACCATTTGGTGATAGTTCATTCGAGAAATATTGCATGAACTATCTTACATCACATGTATGATCATTTTGGTATAAATTCATCTGATTCCGAAATAATTTTTGATTCTGAAAATTGGGCACAAAAACTATGTATAAAACCGTAAAAAGACGCTCAAATTCCAACCATTTGGTGATAGTTCATTCGAGAAAGATTGCATGAACAATCTTACATCACATGTAGGATCATTTTGGTATAAATTGGTGCGATTCGAAATAATTTTTGATTCTGAAAATTAGGCACCAAAAACTATGTATAAAACCGTAAAAAGACGCTCAAATTCCAACCATTTGGTGATAGTTCATTCGAGAAAGATTGCATGAACAATCTTACATCACATGTAGGATCATTTTGGTATAAATTAAATGCGATTCCGAAATATTTTTTCGATTACGAAAATTGGGCACCAAAACTATGTATAAAACCGTAAAAAGACGCTCAAATTCGACAATTTGGTGATAGTTCATTCGAGAAAGACTGCATGAACAATCTTAGATCACATATAGGAGCATTCAGTAGAAATTCGTTCGATTCTAAAACAATTTTTCGGTTACAAAAATTGAGCACCACAAACTATGTATAAAACCGTAAAAAGACGCTCAAATTCCAACCATTTGGTGATAGTTCATTCGAGAAAGATTGCATGAACAATCTTACATCACATGTAGGATCATTTTGGTATAAATTAAATGCGATTCCGAAATAATTTTTCGGTTATGAAAATTGGGCACCAAAAACTATGTATAAAACCGTAAAAAGACGCTCAAATTCCGACCATTTGGTGATAGTTCATTCGAGAAAGACTGCATGAACAATCTTACATCACATGTAGGATCATTTTGGTAGAAATTCGTCTGATTCCGAAATAATTTTTCGGTTACAAAAATTAGGCCCCAAAAACTATGTATAAAACCGTAAAAAGACGCTCAAATTCCGACCATTTGGTGATAGTTCATTCGAGAAAAACTGCATGAATAATCTTATATCACATGTAGGAGCATTCTGGTAGAAATTCGTCCTATTCTGAAACAATTTTTCGGTTGCGGAAATTGAGCACCAAAAACTATGTATAAAACCGTAAAAAGACGCTCAAATTCCGACCATTTGGTGATAGTTCATTCGAGAAAGACTGCATGAACAATCTTATATCACATGCAAGAGCATTCTGGTAGAAATTCGTCCGATTCTGAAATAATTTTTCGGTTACGAAAATTGGGCACCAAAAATAATGTATAAAACCGTAAAAAGAAGCTCAAATTCCGATCATTTAGTGATAGTTCATTCGAGAAAGACTGCATGAACAATCTTATATCACATGTAGGAGCATTCTGGTAGAAATTAGTCCTTTTCTGAAACAATTTTTCGGTTACGAAAATTGAGCACCAAAAACTATGTATAAAACCGTAAAAAGACGCTCAAATTCCAACCATTTGGTGATAGTTCATTCGAGAAATATTGCATGAACTATCTTACATCACATGTATGATCATTTTGGTATAAATTCATCTGATTCCGAAATAATTTTTCGGTTACGAAAATTGGGCACCAAAAACTATGTATAAAACCGTAAAAAGACGCTCAAATTCCAACCATTTGGTGATAGTTCATTCGAGAAAGATTGCATGAACAATCTTACATCACATGTAGGATCATTTTGGTATAAATTCGTCTGATTCCGAAATAATTTTTCGGTTACGAAAATTGGGCACCAAAAACTATGTATAAAACCGTAAAAAGACGCTCAAATTCCAACCATTTGGTGATAGTTCATTCGAGAAAGATTGCATGAACAATCTTACATCACATGTAGGATCATTTTGGGATAAATTAAATCGATTCGAAATAATTTTTCGGTTACGAATATTGGTCACCAAAAACTATGTATTAAACCGTAAAAAGACTCTCAAATTCTGACCATTTTGTGATAGTTCATTCGAGAAAGACTGCATGAACAATCTTAGATCAAATGTAGGAGCATTTTGGTAGAAATTAAATGCGATTCGAAATAATTTTCGGTTACAAAAATTGGGCCCCAAAAACTATGTATAAACCGTAAAAAGACGCTCAAATTCGACTATTTGGTGATAGTTCATTCGAGAATATTTGCATGAATAATCTTATATCACATGTAGGACCATTACGGTAGAAATTAAATCAGGTCTGAAACAATTTTTCGGTTACGGAAATTGAGCACCAAAAACTATATATAAAACCGTAAAAAGACGCTCAAATTCCGACCATTTGGTGATAGTTCATTCGAGAAAGACTGCATGAACAATCTTATATCACATGTAGGAGCATTCTGGTAGAAAGTCGTCCGATTCTGAAATAATTTTTCGGTTACGAAAATTGGGCACCAAAAATAATGTATAAAACCGTAAAAAGAAGCTCAAATTCCGATCATTTAGTGATAGTTCATTCGAGAAAGACTGCATGTGTAATACCCGTAATTTCGATTTTTCGGTAATTTTATTTTTTTGGCGGAAGTCTGTTTTGACGACTCGCTCATGACCGTATTGTCATTCTGAGAATGATTAATTCTGCACTTTTTGTCATCCGAGTTCGTTTCGGTATCGTTTTGTTGAGATCCGTGTTCTTAAGCGGCTTTTCCGCACTTGAGTTCGATTCTTGCGAATCTCGTCCGAAACTGTCGTTTCGAGTTTCTCGTAAGTTCATTTAATGTTATTATTCATGTTGCGAGCTTTGGTTCGGTGTTTCGATCACGTATCGTGATTTTCGGACGTTTTGGGCCATTTTTGTAATTTCCCAAAGTTTGGGGTAATTATTTCGGTTGTCGAATTCCGACACTTCGGATGGTCGGAATCGTGTGTTCTCTTAGTGCTTGGATTCGTCTTTGCAAGTACTTCGTAACCGTATCTTCGATTTTTACTCAGGTTCGGGTTTCGGGGTCGTTCGGACCGTCGGAGTGTACAGCCGAGTCACGGCCGGGCGAGGGCACAGCTTTGGCGAGTTACGGCCGTAAGGTGCGATTACGGCCGTAAGGTGCCAGTTCTGGCCGTAAGCGTGATCGGGTACGGCCGTCTGGCCCAGGCGGATTTTGTGAAGGCGATTACGGCCGTAAGGTGTGCGATTCACAGTAGTAAGTGTCCATTTAGTCTTTGGCGGATTTGACGAATGCGATTACGGCCGTAAGGCTGCCGAGTACGGCCGTAAGGTGTCCGAGTTACGGCCGTAAGGCTGCCGATTCTGGCCGTAACCTGCCCGGCTATATATAGCTGGCTCGGCGATTTCATTTCAACGCGATTTTTTTCCTTTTGGCGTCGCGACGGAGGCTCGAAATCGAGTTCTTGGCGATTCTAATCATTTCCAAGGCATTTTGGAAGATCCTTGTTGATTATATCATCATCTAATCCGAGTATTTCGTCGAATCAAGGTATATTTCTTGATTTTCTTTCAAGTTGACTTTTTGGAGAATTGTTCTTGATTTCGTTTCTAATCCGATTTTGATGAATCGGTTGATGTTAGTAAACATTATTAATCATGTTCTATGGATTGTATATCCATATTTTCGATTCGTTCAACCCGATTGATGATTTTTAGGGTCTTGAGGAACTTTGAACATTTAGTGTTCGATTAAATGCCTCAAAGAGTTTCTTTCGGTCGTTATGTTGATTTCGATTGATATTGTGTTATTGAATGAATTGTATTTCATTCAAGGTGGTTCAGTACTTGTGTTTACCGGAGGACGCCGTTCGTTGTTCGTGGAGGGATTTCACCGCCTTCGGTTGAGGCAAGTTTTATACTTGTACTAGTCAATGAGATTAATGTTATCATATATGTGTATGAATGTGTTGTATCATTCCGAGACTTAGTCTCTTCATGAATTCATTGATATTAAGAGATCGTTCGATCGATACCTTTCGCAATTATGCCAAATATTTCATTGTTCGTTAATGGCGGTTCAAGGCATTGTGATACTCATTATTAATGTCATTGTCGATAGCGGTTCGCGGTATCGATGTATCGATTGTTGTAATATAGATGTCAATTAAAGACATCGTTGAGATCATTGTTATTCTGTTTGGATTGTCATTAAAAGCATGCGGGCCGATTAAAGGCATTGGCTTATTCATTTCGCCTTCGTAAGTCGGTAACCGATTAAAGGTGCCGGGGCATCCTTCATATCATTGTTATCGAATTGCCGTTCTCAAGCAAATCGAAATGTTCAATCATTCACTAAATCATTGTTATCGATTGACCTTTCTAAGGCAATCGAGGTATTCACTCATTCATCGTGTCATTGTTATCGATTGGCCGTTCTAAGGCAAATCGAAGTGTTCAATCATTTATGGTATCATTGTTGTCAATTGACCGTTTTAGGCAATCGAGGTATTGAATCATCCATTGCATCATTGTTGTCGGTTGGCCGTTCTAAGGCAATCGAGGTGTTAATTTGGGGTCAGGACGGTGTCTATCCGTGTGTTACTATCATCGTGTTGGCCGACTCAAGGCGGCACACTATCATTCATTGTGATACGGCTTCATGCCGTGGCCCGGCCCCTAATTGTGATACGGTGGATGCCGTGGCTTCCACTAATTGTGATCTGGTGGATGCCGTGGCTCGCCCTAATTGTGATACGGTGGATGCCGTGGCCCGCCCTAATTGTGATCTGGTGGATGCCGTGGCCACTAATTGTGATACGGCTGGATGCCGTGGCTTCGGCCCTAATTGTGATATGGCTGGATGCCGTGGCCTCGGCCCTAATTGTGATACGGCTGGATGCCGTGGCTTCGGCCCTAATTGTGATACGGCTGGATGTCGTGGCTTTGGACCTAATTGTGATACGGCTGGATGCCGTGGCTTCGGCCCTAATTGTGATACGGCTGGATGCCGTGGCTCGGCCCTAATTGTGATACGGTTTTCATGCCGTGGCTTCGGCCCTAATCAATAACTTGACTTAGACTGTTTCGACTTCATGTGATTGTGATATTTGACGACTTGGTGAGTGTCTTTAAGGCCTTTGTGATTGTCTTGGTAATTTCATTGGAGCCTTCGGGCATTGTGATTCATAATTAATTCAGTTCTGGTTTGGTTCATGTCGTGTAATTCATTGTGGTACTCTGTGATTATGATTCGCCGTTGGGCACTTATGTTCTAACCTGTTGAACATGTATTAATAGTATGCCGTGGGCATAGTATTTCACGAATGCTCGGTTCTTATATTGGTTTGTGAGCATCTCGTATTATTATTATCATTATGCCGTTTCATTACGCCTTTGGATGCATATCATGTTATACATGTATTTGATATTCATTATCTGGATGGCCAGGCCAGTGGGGCGGAACATGTTTTCATGTTTTAGGTGCTTGCGAGGAGAGAGTTGAGACACAGGGGCATGATGATGGCGACGAGGCATTCGAGCGATACTAGTCCGAGTTGTTAATGTTGGTCAGTCAGTTGGAGTGTTCTCCAGTTTGTCAGTCACTGTCATTATGTTTTACCCGAGCAAATGCTCGTGGAGGTTGTTGTATTTTATTTTTGGCCATGTAGGCCCATCATTGTCGTTGAAATTCCTTATCGGAATATTGTGTCGGATATCATGGTAGGGACTATGATTTTCCCTTGTTGTTTAATTTAATGTATTTTAGTCATGTTACTTTGGTGGATCTCTGGCGTGGGGTCCTGACCTTTGTAATAACCCATTAGGATTTGGGGTGTTACGAAATGGTATCGAAGAGTTGGGTTGTGAAATACCCTGAGATGTGAGTTATGTGGTCCTACCGACGCGGTAGTAGTGGGATTGTCAGGTTATGACAATCTAGTCAGTCAGGTTTTGTGAGTCGTAATATTAGTGCGACTGCACGAGTCATTCATTCATCGAGTTGTCGTCAGTGAAGACTAGTATCGCGAGACCTCGAAGCTTCGTATGACCTGTGTAAGGACTCGATTCTCTTTGTGTTCATACATCCATCATGTCATTAATCGTTCATGCTTTCTTTGAAACCTATATGTGATATTAGTGCTATGGTTGATTCATGATTAATTGTTTTGGAGCACGTGTGACTTGTGTAAGCATTAAGGATCAACTCATTTATCAGTTAATAATTTTCAATCATCATTTTGATCTCATCACTCAGTTAAATCATTCATCACTCAGTCAATATCATCACTCAGATAATTCATCTATCACTCAGTTAATTCATTCCTCACTCAGTCAATATCATCACTCAGATAATTCATTCATCAGTCAGTTAATTCCTTCATCACTCAGTCAATATCATTCATCACTCAGTTAATTCATTCATCACTCAGTCAATATCATCACTCAGATAATTCATCTATCACTCAGTTAATTCATTCCTCACTCAGTCAATATCATCACTCAGATAATTCATTCATCACTCAGTCAATATCATCACTCAGATAATTCATCTATCACTCAGTTAATTCATTCCTCACTCAGTCAATATCATCACTCAGATAATTCATTCATCACTCAGTCAATATCATCACTCAGATAATTCATCTATCACTCAGTTAATTCATTCCTCACTCAGTCAATATCATCACTCAGATAATTCATTCATCACTCAGTTAATTCATTCATCACTCAGTTAATATCATTCATCACTCAGTTAATTCATTCATCACTCAGTCAATATCATTCATCACTCAGTTAATATCATTCATCACTCAGTTAATTCATTCATCACTCAGTCAATATCATTCATCACTCGGTTAATTCATTCATCACTCAATTAATTCATTCATCACTCAGTTAATTCATTCATCACTCAGTTAATTCATTCATCACTCAGTTAATATCATTCATCACTCAGTTAATTCATTCATCACTCAGTCAATATCATTCATCACTCGGTTAATTCATTCATCACTCAATTAATTCATTCATCACTCAGTTAATTCATTCATCACTCGGTTAATTCATTCATCACCGATCGATATCATTGCTCGATTAATTCATTCATCACTCGATTAATTCCTTCATCACTTAGTCAATCTCATTGTTCATATTAATTCATTAATCACTCGATCGATCTCATTGTTCCGTCAATTCATTCATTACTCATCAATCTCATTGCTCGGTTAATTTATTCATCACTCGATTAATCTCATTGTTCATTAATTCATTCATCACTCGATCGATCTCATTGTTCGATCAATTCGTTCATCACTCGATCAATCTCATTATTGATTAATTAATTCATCACTCGATCAATATCATTCATCACTCGATTAATTCATTCACCACTCGGTTAATTCACTCATCACTCGATCAATATCATTACTCGATTAATTCATTCATCACTTAGATAATTCATTCATCACTCGATCGATTTAAATTTACTCGATTAATTCATTCATCACTCGATTAATTCATTCATCACTCGATTAATCTCATCACTCGATTAATTCATTCATCACTCGATTAATCTCATCGTTGATTAATTTATTCATCACTCGATCAATCTCATCGTTCGATTAATTCATTCATCACTCGTCAATCTCATCGTTGATAATTCATTCATCACTCGATTAATCTCATCGTTCGATTAATTCATTCATCACTCGATCGATCTCATCGTTGATTAATTCATTCATCACCCGATCAATCTCATCGTTGATTAATTCATTCATCACTCGATCAATCTCATTGTTCGATTAATTCATTCGTCACTCGATCGATCTCATTGCTCGGTTAATTCATTCATCACTCGATCTATCTAATTGTTGATTAATTCATTAATCATCCGATCCATCTCACGGTTCAATTGTTGATCTTGTGGATCGAATTTTCAACCTTGTTAACTTGTTCAAGGTAATCATTTGAAATTTCATCGAGATAATCATGTTACCTCACTTGATCTTTCATGCGATCTTATCATATTCGGCGTCATGTCGACGATCATTTCATTGCATTATTAATGCATTCATTGTGTTAGAGCGTGTATGCTCATTCTTATCATTCCGTCTCATAATCATAATGCGATCTTCATACGAGATCTGTAATTATCACGTGACTTTCACCTCGGTATGGAAAGAGGCATTAGAGGACATCGGACTCAGCGTCCAAGAGATTGTTTTCTAGTCGTCTTCGTCTTTGGGAGAGCATCTTCATCTCGAGACGATGAGTTACATTGTTTGCTTTAACTGTGATCATCACCGGTTTTGAGCAAGTTAATTATTGCTCGGTAAGAGGATAATCATTCATTTCATCGTCGTTCATTCATTCATATAATTCACTCATCATATATTAAACACGTTGAGATTTATAATTATCAAACTAATCATTCAATTCACGGGGAACTATGGTTCCAATCATTTCATTTGATCTGTCACTCGTTACGTTATCATTTCACAACGGTGAGTCATTCTTGATCCTTGTTGGATTTCGATTCATTATCATTCATTGTGATCATTCGTGTTCGTGTGTATCTCGTCGATTTTTCCTGGCGGGATATTGCTTCTCCCTACTTGTTTTAAGTTTCGGGACGAAACTTCTTTTAAGGGGGGTAGTATGTAATACCCGTAATTTAGATTTTTCGGTAATATTCTTTTTTTGGCGTAAGTCTGTTTTGACGACTCGCTCATGACCGTATTGTCATTACGAGAATGATTAATTCTGCACTTTTGTCATCCGAGTTCGTTTCGGTATCGTTTTGTTGAGATCCGTGTTCTTAAGCGGCTTTTCCGCACTTGAGTTCGATTCTTGCGAATCTCGTCCGAAACTGTCGTTTCGAGTTTCTCGTAAGTTCATTTAATGTTATTATTCATGTTGCGAGCTTTGGTTCGGTGTTTCGATCACGTATCGTGATTTTCGGACGTTTTGGGCCATTTTTGTAATTTCCCAAAGTTTGGGGTAATTATTTCGGTTGTCGAATTCCGACACTTCGGATGGTCGGAATCGTGTGTTCTCTTAGTGCTTGGATTCGTCTTTGCAAGTACTTCGTAACCGTATCTTCGATTTTTACTCGAGTTCGGGTTTCGGGTCGTCCGGGCCGTCGGAGTGGCTACGGCCGAGTCACGGCGGGCAGGCTGGCTCGGCGAGTTACGGCCGTAAGGTGCGATTCTGGCCGTAAGGTGCCGAGTTACGGCCGTAAGCGTGATCGAATACGTCCGTCGAGTCTTTGGCGGATTTTGTGGAAGGCGATTCTGGCCGTAAGGTGTGCGATTACGGCCGTAAGTGTCCATTTAGTCTTTGGGCGATTGACAGCGAATGCGGTTACGGCCGTAAGGCTGCCGAGTACGGCCGTAAGGTGTCCGAGTTACGGCCGTAAGGCTGCCGATTCTGGCCGTAACCTGCCCGGCTATATATAGCTCGGCCAGATTTCATTTCAACGCGATTTTTTTCCTTTTTCGGCGTCTGGCGACGGGAGGCTCGGGAAATCGAGTTCTTGGCCGATTCTAATCATTTCCAAGGCATTTTGGAAGATCCTTGTTGATTATATCATCATCTAATCCGAGTATTTCGTCGAATCAAAGTATATTTCTTGATTTTCTTTCAAGTTGACTTTTTGGAGAATTGTTCTTGATTTCGTTTCTAATCCGATTTTGATGAATCGGTTGATGTTAGTAAACATTATTAATCATGTTCTATGGATTGTATATCCATATTTTCGATTCGTTCAACCCGATTGATGATTTTTAGGGTCTTGAGGAACTTTGAACATTTAGTGTTCGATTAAATGGCTCAAAGAGTTTCTTTCGGTCGTTATGTTGATTTCGATTGATATTGTGTTATTGAATGAATTGTATTTCATTCAAGGTGGTTCGAGTACTTGTGTTTACCGGAGGACGCCGTTCGTTGTTCGTGGAGGGATTTCACCGCCTTCGGTTGAGGCAAGTTTTATACTTGTACTAGTCAATGAGATTAATGTTATCATATATGTGTATGAATGTGTTGTATCATTCCGAGACTTAGTCTCTTCATGAATTCATTGATATTAAGAGATCGTTCGATACGATACCTTTCGGCAATTATGCCAAATATTTCATTGTTCGTTAATGGCCGGTTCAAGGCATTGTGATTCTCATTATTAATGTCATTGTCGATAGCCGGTTCGCGGTATCGATGTATCGATTGTTGTAATATAGATGTCAATTAAAGACATCGTTGAGATCATTGTTATTCCTGTTTGGATTGTCATTAAAACCGTGCAGCCGATTAAAGGCATTGGCTTATTCATTTCTCGCCTTCGTAAACCGGTAATCGATTAAAGGTGCCGGGCATCCTTCATATCATTGTTATCGAATGGCCGTTCTCAGGCAAATCGAAATGTTCAATCATTCACTAAATCATTGTTATCGATTGACCTTTCTAAGGCTTTCGAGGTTTTCACTGATTCATCGTGTCATTGTTATCGATTGGCCGTTCTAAGGCAAATCGAAGTGTTCAATCATTTATGGTATCATTGTTGTCAATTGACCGTTTTAGGCAATCGAGGTATTGAATCATCCGCTGCATCATTGTTGTCGGTTGGCCGTTCTAAGGCAATCGAGGTGTTAATTTGGGACTGTCAAGGACGGTGTCTATCCGTGTGTTACTATCATCGTGTTGGCGGACTCAAGGCAGCACTCTATCATTCATTGTGATACGGCTTCATGCCGTGGCTTCGCCCTAATTGTGATACGGCCGGATGCCGTGGCTTCGCCCTAATTGTGATACGGCCGGATGCCGTGGCTTCGCCCTAATTGTGATACGGTGGATGCCGTGGCTTTGGCCCTAATTGTGATACGGCCGATGCCGTGGCTTCGGCCCTAATTGTGATACTTTGGATGCCGTGGCCCGCCCTAATTGTGATACGGCCGATGCCGTGGCTTCGCCCTAATTGTGATACGGCCGGATGCCGTGGCTTCGCCCTAATTGTGATACGGCCGATGTCGTGGCTTCGCCATAATTGTGATACGGTGGATGCCGTGGCTTCGCCCTAATTGTGGTACGGCCGATGCCGTGGCTTCGGCCCTAATTGTGATACGGTTTTCATGCCGTGGCCGCCCTAATCAATATGACTTAATGTTTCGACTTCATGTGATTGTGATATTTGACACTTCTTTGAGTGTCTTTAAGGCCTTTGTGATTGTCTTGGTAATTTCATTGGAGCCTTCGGGCATTGTGATTCATAATTAATTCAGTTCTGGTTTGGTTCATGTCGTGTAATTCATTGTGGTACTCTGTGATTATGATTCGCCGTTGGGCACTTATGTTCTAACCTGTTGAACAGGTATTAATAGTATGCCGTGGGCATAGTATTTCACGAATGCTCGGTTCTTATATTGGTTTGTGAGCATCTCGTATTATTATTATCATTGTACCGTTTCATTCTGCCTTTGGATGCATATCATGTTATACATGTATTTGATATTCATTATCTGGATGACCGACCCCGTGGGGGCGGAACATGTTTTCATGTTTTAGGTGCTTGCAAGGAGAGAGTTGAGACACAGGGGCATGATGATGGCGACGAGGCATTCGAGCGATACTAGTCCGAGTTGTTAATGTTGGTCAGTCAGTTGGAGTGTTCTCCAGTTTGTCAGTCACTGTCATTATGTTTTACCCGAGCAAATGCTCGTGGAGGTTGTTGTATTTTATTTTTGGCCATGTAGGCCCATCATTGTCGTTGAAATTCCTTATCGGAATATTGTGTGGGATATCATGGTAGGGACTATGATTTTCCCTTGTTGTTTAATTTAATGTATTTTAGTCATGTTCGCCTGGTGGATCTCCTGGCGTGGGGTCCACGTCACTGTAATAACCCATTAGGATTTGGGGGTGTTACAGCATGAACAATCTTATATCACATGTAGGAGCATTCAGGTGAAATTAGTCCTTTTCTAAAACAATTTTTCGGTTACGAAAATTGAGCACCAAAAACTATGTATAAAACCGTAAAAAGACGCTCAAATTCCAACCATTTGGTGATAGTTCATTCGAGAAAGACTGCATGAACAATCTTATATCACATGTAGGAGCATTCTGGTAGAAATTTGTCCGATTCTGAAATAATTTTTCGGTTACGAAAATTGGGCACCAAAAATAATGTATAAAACCGTAAAAAGAAGCTCAAATTCCGATCATTTAGTGATAGTTCATTCGAGAAAGACTGCATGAACAATCTTATATCACATGTAGGAGCATTCTGGTAGAAATTAGTCCTTTTCTGAAACAATTTTTCGGTTACGAAAATTGAGCACCAAAAACTATGTATAAAACCGTAAAAAGACGCTCAAATTCCGACCATTTGGTGATAGTTCATTCGAGAAAGACTGCATGAACAATCTTACATCACATGTAGGATCATTTTGGTAGAAATTCGTCTGATTCCGAAATAATTTTTCGGTTACAAAAATTGGGCCCCAAAAACTATGTATAAAACCGTAAAAAGACTCAAATTCCGACCATTTGGTGATAGTTCATTCGAGAAAGACTGCATGAATAATATTATATCACATGTGTAATATCCGCAATTCTCGATTTCCGGTAATTATTTTTTTTTCGGCGGAAGTCTGTTTTGACGACTCGCTCATGTCCGTTTCGTCATTCTGAGAATAATTAATTCTACGCTTTTTGGCATCCGAGTTCGTTTCGGTGTCGTTTCGTTGAGTTCTGTGCTTTTTAGCGACTTTTCCGCACTTGAGTTCGATTCTTGCGAATCTCGTCCGAAACTGTTGTTTCGAGTTTCCCGCAAGTCCGTTTAACTTTGTTATACGTGTTGTGAGCTTCGGTTTGATTATTCGTTGTCGTATGGTGATTTTCGGGCATTTGGGCCATTTTCGTAATTTCCCAAAGTTTGGGGTAATTACCTTCCGTTGTCGAATTTCGAGCCTTCGGGTGGTCGGAATCGTGTGTCCTACTAGCTCTTAGATTCGTCTTTGTGAGTACTTCGTAACCGTATCTTGGTTCGTATTCGTGTTCGGGTTTCTTGTCGTTTTGTTGAATTCAGGATTACTAAACGACTTTTCTATGTATGAGTTCGTCTTTGTTAGATCACCATTAATTTTTGGTGACTCCAAAAATTATAAATCTTTGCAATATTATAGAACATCGAGTTAGCTTTCCAATGGTTCAAACGGTGAGTCAATCGGAGTCCGGACGAGAGAGTTATGGTCGTTTTAGTTTTGGCCGAGCACTTCCAGGAGCCTTTCGGCCGATAGGGGGGGTCGATAGACCCTACTGCCGGCA
This sequence comes from Orobanche coerulescens, assembly GCA_033398695.1. Taxonomy (NCBI): domain Eukaryota; kingdom Viridiplantae; phylum Streptophyta; class Magnoliopsida; order Lamiales; family Orobanchaceae; genus Orobanche; species Orobanche coerulescens. Next base: position 40,603 of record JAWKAU010000404.1, on the reverse strand, counting down.
TTCCGTAAGGCTATCGGTTGGGCCTATCGGCCGATAGGCCGGCCGATAGGTCCTGCTGTGTTACACTATAAATGCGTTGTTTTGAGCGAGAAGCTCATTTCTTTCCCATTTTTCCACTGCGCCGCGAGAGAGGAGATATAGAGGGAGAGAGTTCTTCATCCGGGGGTCGATTTTCATCACTTCTTTTCGGTTGTGAGGCTCGGATAATCAAGCTAACGCGTGTTCTGCGGATCTTAACACTTGAATCACTCAAGGTAATCTTCTAAGAACCCATTTTTGGGAGATTTTGGGGATTTTGGGTATTTTGGTTGTTTTCGTCCGATTAATCCGATTTAACTTGGTATTATGATAGATTGATGATTATTGAGATGTATTACATCTTTTCCCTTGTTATTCCATAGTTAGATCGTATCGATTCGTTGTTTTCGTCGAGTTCTTGATCGACGCCTTGAAGGTGTCCGATATAATGTCATAGAGAGGATTCGAGCGTTCTATGATTATTCTTCCTCGTTCGTTCGTTAATTTATTGATGGTATGATGTTAGGGTCAGATTTCTCGCAAAGAATTCGAGTCGGAACCCTTCCGTTAAATCGCTTTCTTCAAGCTTTTCGATTGTGGGTGTATTCGTTGTCTTCAGGAGAATCGTAGGTGTTCGAGGTGTCCCGACTAATCCGTGATTGTGGGAGTGTCCGCATCGATTATCGAGGCAAGTATCTTGCCCATACATTACGTGTTTTGTGGATATAGTGGTTGTTAATCGTCGATATGTGCTAAATAAATATTCATAACCATCTTTTTCAAAAGTATCGGTATATTTACCAACATGGTTTTCTTAAAGACGACTCGTGTGTTCCGAGAATTAATATGCTTAATTGAATACATGTATTAATGTTGGGTATAAGCTCGTAAAACTTTCGGGTGATGCCATTGTGTGTGATTACGTCGTCGTAAGTTTTGAAGTTTAGTCTTTTGTTTAAGGTATGCGTGGAGACATGTGGTTATCGATGAATTATATGAATTTATGTAATATTGGTTGTGCCGTTCGGTGCTTTTGGAATAGGGTGCTTTCTTGTTGATAGTATTAGTTCGGGTTATGAGTATATGTTGGATGAATCGCCATTCTAGTAAAGTACCTCGACTATATATCTTGTGATTGACCTTCGAGGCTTGTGGTTTGCAACCGTGATTTTGGAACGTGTGTGTGTGTTGTTCCTTCCACCGGAGTGTCCGACGGGATGTCCGGGGTCGATACTAAGGGGTACGGCCACGGAAGTGGACTTGGGTGCGTGTGTGGATGAACTTCCACCGGAGTGTCGACGGGATGTCCGGGGTCGATACTAAGGGGTACGGCCGCGGAAGTGGTTTCCCACCCGGAGTGTCCGACGATGTCCGGGGTCGATACTAAGGGGTACGGCCGCGGGATTACCAGCTGTGGTTTTCATCTTGAGGATGACGTTGATGTTTTCGTTAATTGTGATATTGTCCGGAGTATCACAATGCTCTGTGCTCGGGGTCGAGAGACATTATATTTCGAGTCTTGGTGCTTGGCTAGAATGGCATAGGATTAATGTGTTATGTGTAATGTGACCTTGTAAGTGATTTGAAGTGGATGATCGGGTCGTGGACCCTGTGTTTTGTGACCGGAATGGTCGGGTCGTGGACCCCGTGTTTTGTTAAACGGATTTGTATTTTGAAAAATGAACTTTGGGACTGTGACCCTAAATGACTTTCGAGGAATTAAGAACTTTTCAATCTCAAATGTTTTCAAAACTCCCGAGGTTTGGAAATGTTTTCACAATGCTTACTTGCTTCGTTTTCGCTTTCAAGACTTGAACTATTTTTAACTAAATATATCTCGAAGCCTTTCGTTATATTCTCGGAATGTGTTGTGTATGGCTCTTTTTTGCTCTTTATACTTGCACTAGCGAAACAAAGGAGTTTTGCTAACCCCGAGTAATCGGGGTGGATATCTGTATTGTGTCCGGTACATGCAGGTTTTCGGAGCAAGACACGGGATCGGCACGAGGGATGATGAAAGACGAATGATACTAATCACACGAAGGCCGATTTTGGGTTCGATTAGTCGAGTCCATTGTATTGTCTTTTCCATTGCCTCATTGTTCGTTGTTGCAAGTATTTTACCCTTGTGTGGGTATGAGTCTGGATGAGTTTATGTATTTTGATTTTTATGCGGTGACGAAAGACCAAATCGGTCTATTGGTCCGTTATTTTGATTCGCTTCGGTATGTAATGTAATGTGTTGTTTTGATGTCTAGCTCGGTGGATCCTCACGGAGAGGGTGCGGCGTGTAATATTCCCGGTTTGATCTCGGGGTGTTACATTTATGGTATCGAGCTTAGGTTGAGGAAACCTAGGCCGTCGGGTCGAGTTATGTGTTGTTGAGTCCCGTTTTGTCGATTTTGTCCGATCGATGTCGTGTCGCGACGCGTCGCTTGGAATGTCGGTCGTGATTAGTATCGGGATGCACCATCATCTTCGTGCGATCTGTGGATGTAAGTCTCCCTTCTTTGTGTTGTGCCTCGTGTGACACGAACTATATTTTTATGATTATTTATTAAGTGACGGAGTCCTTTTATGGATTTTGATTTCTTGATACGTGACTATTTGACTCTCATATTTCTTTCATGTGAGGAGTAGTTCCGGATTGTGCATGTTGGGTGTATTTCCTTTTTCCGCCGAGTGGGTTCCTTTGTAATAGCTTTCGGTATTTTACCGATCAATTTTTATTTCAAAACCGATTCCTTTAACCGAGTTGTTGGCCTTGACCGCTTTGACGGTAGTTGGGTGTTTTCAAGTGATTTTGTGAGTTTGATAAGTACTACCGTCATCGACCTTTTTGGGCATTTTTGTAATTGGTTTTTAGCCTGGTGGGTTCCGGTGCGGGACCCACGGCGCTATAATATTCCGTGTATTTACCTGAAATCTTTGGGCATTGTAGCCCATTGTATTATCTTTGAAAACCTTGAGTATCTTAGAAAATAAAATTCGAGACGTACTTTTAATGATTGTATTTTCAAGGCGCCTACTAGCGCAACTATCTGTTTCAAAATTTTTCTACCTCGAGGACCAAAATGTTTTGAGATATTTTCGATGTTTAGAAATATTTATACTTAGACCCGAGGGTCGGATATTCTGAAAGTTTTTCACTAAAAGAAAGGTGTCCTCATTTTAGTTCAAACGCAAGATGAATTACAGAGTCTCGAAAACGATGTTTGTTTAACTTTTTGTAAATGATACTCAAGATCAACTGGTGTTTCCAAACTGTTTTCAAAAGGTGGTTCTCGTTTTTAAAACCTATCATTCCTGTTTGCGGACCGGAAATGCGTGTATGGTTTTCGAACTTTCGTTGCGGTGTCAACCCCGAATTGTGACTGAATTGGTGGCGTGAGCGTCGAGTCGTTCGCCACGCATATGTTTTGTTGGCCTCTGTGAGAGGTGTGAACCGGTGTTCTTGTTTATCGCCTCGTGGTGATTGCGTATTGTCGCACCGGTGTGGGTTCTTAAAGCACGGATTTTTATGCGTTATACACATGGGTGATTGTTTCATGATGTTTGTGTTTGTGTGATGGGTGTCGTTCGGGTTGTTGTAATCTTGTAATGATGCCGTTGTTGTTGTGTTGTTTTTATGCGTTGATTATGTTATGCCGAGTTGGCATCTCCGGTATGTTGTTTTGCGGTGTTTTGATCCATTGTATCGAGCATTTATATTTTCGGTATGCCGAGCCGAGGCGTTTCAATCGTGATGTGCCGGGCATGCACGTGTAAATTGTCTTTCTCGTCGATGACACATTTCAAGTGTGGACTCGAGGACACCGAATTCGGTTTTGTGAATTGGCTACCGAGACTTTCGGAGTTCGCGCTTCAGACAGATATCGAATCGGCTTTGAGAGGCCTTTGAAGGATGTTTCGTCGGTTGCTTGTTGTGTCGTCACCTTCTTTTATAAGAGGTCGAATGTAGTACCCGTGTTGTTTTTAGACTTCGTATTTTCTCTTTCTCCATCTGTCGATTCGCTCGTGATCGTTGGTACTTTATGAACTTGTTCTATATTTCGGTTTCATCGTCCGAACGAGCCGTGATCTTGTTGTGGGTCGATCCGTTGTCGATGTTACTTTTTCGGGTTCGATTCGATTCTTGTGAACCTTGTTTGGGAGTGACATCATCTGGTTCTACTAGTTCTTTTATTCGAAGTGGATCGGCTTTGGAACTCTTGTGTTTTCGACTGCCGACTCATTTATGTTCGTTGATATTTCGAGCTTGTCCTCGCTCCTTGCTTTTGTTGATCGAACGAGTGTGGTGTTATTTCGGAATAACTCGTTGTCGTTGTGACTTTTCAATCGCTATTCCCTTTCCTGCGGATCTTCGGCAATGCACGCCTTGTAGTTCTCACCGGATCATCCCGGGAGTTGTTGTTTGAACTTTATTGTTCTTCGTGATTCGAACATGATTCTTCGATTTTTGTTGTCTCGATCGCTTGTTTGTTCGGTTTTTGTTCTCGCTTCGTGATTGTTGAACGCTCGTGCTCCTTCGTAATTCCCTTTAGTTCGGGAAATTAGTTTCGTTTTCAATCTTCCATCCCTTAGGCGATGGGATTCCGTGTTTGTTCGGTTGACTCGCGCTTTGATTGATGTCCCGTTGGGTTGGTCAATCATATTGATTTTCGCTCGTTGAGTTTTGTGATTATCGGATAATTGACTTGACTATAGGATCCGATTGATGACGCTAGTCAATTGTCGGTTTTATTATATCCCTAACGGCGACGTTGTGTTGGTCACCGTGGAGCGTGTTTACACGCCGTATATTCCTTTGCGTTGTTTGTAACATTTCGCCGTTGGGCATTAGTTACGCATTCTTGTGTGTCTCGTTGAGTTTTTCTGGAGGAATATTTCTTCTCCTACTTGTTTTAAGTTTCGGACGAAACTTCTTTTAAGGAGGGTAGAATGTAATATCCGCAATTCTCGATTTCCGTAATTATTTTTTTCGGCGGAAGTCTGCTTTGACGACTCGCTCATGTCCGTTTCGTCATTCCGAGAATAATTAATTCTACGCTTTTTGGCATCCGAGTTCGTTTCGTGTCGTTTCGTTGAGTTCTGTGCTTTTAGCGACTTTTCCGCACTTGAGTTCGATTCTTGCGAATCTCGTCCAAATCGTTGTTTTGAGTTTCCCGCAAGTCCGTTTAACTTTGTTATACGTGTTGTGAGCTTCGGTTTGATTATTCGTCGTATGGTGATTTTCGGGCATTTGGGCCATTTTCGTAATTTCCCAAAGTTTGGGGTAATTACCTTCCGTTGTCGAATTTCGAGCCTTCGGTGGTCGGAATCGTGTGTCCTACTAGCTCTTAGATTCGTCTTTGTGAGTACTTCGTAACCGTATCTTCGGTTCGTATTCGTGTTCGGGTTTCGGTGTCGTTTTGTTGAATTCGGGATTACTAAACGACTTTTCTATGTATGAGTTCGTCTTTGTTAGATCACCATTAATTTTTGGTGACTCCAAAAATTATAAATCTTTGCAATATTATAGAACATCGAGTTAGCTTTCCAATGGTTCAAACGGTGAGTCAATCGGAGTCCTGAGAGAGTTATGGTCGTTTTAGTTTTGGCCGAGCACTTCCAGAGCCTTTCGCCGATAGGGGGTCGATAGACCCTACCGCCGCATTCCGTAAGGCTATCGGTTGGGCCTATCGGCCGATAGGCCGCCGATAGGTCCCGCCGTGTTACACTATAAATGCGTTGTTTTGAGCGAGAAGCTCATTTCTTTCCCATTTTTCCATCGCGCCGCGAGAGAGGAGATATAGAGGGAGAGAGTTCTTCATCCGGGGTCGATTTTCATCACTTCTTTTCGGTTGTGAGGCTCGGATAATCAAGCTAACGCGTGTTCATGGATCTTAACACTTGAATCACTCAAGGTAATCTTCTAAGAACCCATTTTTGGGAGATTTTGGGGATTTTGGGTATTTTGGTTGTTTTCGTCCGATTAATCCGATTTAACTTGGTATTATGATAGATTGATGATTATTGAGATGTATTACATCTTTTCCTTGTTATTCCATAGTTAGATCGTATCGATTCGTTGTTTTCGCCGAGTTCTTGATCGACGCCTTGAAGGTGTCCGATATAATGTCATAGAGAGGATTCGAGCGTTCTACGATTATTCTTCCTCGTTCGTTCGTTAATTTATTGATGGTATGATGTTAGGGTCAGATTTCGCAAAGAATTCGAGTCGGAACCCTTCCGCTCGCCGCTTTCTTCAAGCTTTTCGATTGTGGGTGTATTCGTTGTCTTCACGAGAATCGTAGGTGTTCGAGGTGTCCCGACTAATCCGTGATTGTGGGAGTGTCCGCATCGATTATCGAGGCAAGTATCTTGCCCATACATTACGTGTTTTGTGGATATAGTGGTTGTTAATCGTCGATATGTGCTAAATAAATATTCATAACCATCTTTTCAAAAGTATCGGATATTTACCAACATGGTTTTCTTAAAGACGACTCGTGTGTTCCGAGAATTAATATGCTTAATTGAATACATGTATTAATGTTGGGTATAAGATCGTAATACTTTCGGGTGATGCCATTGTGTGTGATTACGTCGTCAGTAAGTTTTGAAGTTTAGTCTTTTGTTTAAGCTGTACGTGGAGACATGTGGTTATCGATGAATTATATGAATTTATGTAATATTGGTTGTGCCGTTCGGTGCTTTTGGAATAGGGTGCTTTCTTGTTGATAGTATTAGTTCTGGGTTATGAGTATATGTTGGATGAATCGCCATTCTAGTAAAGTACCTCGACTATATATACCGTGATTGACCTTCGAGGCTTGTGGTTTGCAACCGTGATTTTGGAACGTGTGTGTGTGTTGTTCCTTCCACCCGGAGTGTCCGACGGGATGTCTGGGGGTCGATACTAAGGGGTACGGCCACGGAAGTGGACTTGGGTGCGTGTGTGGATGAACTTCCACCCGGAGTGTCCGACGGGATGTCTGGGGTCGATACTAAGGGGTACGGCCGCGGAAGTGGTTTCCCACCGTGAGTGTCCGACGGGATGTCCGGGGTCGATACTAAGGGGTACGGCCGCGGATTACTACCGTGGTTTTCATCTTGAGGATGACGTTGATGTTTTCGTTAATTGTGATATTGTCCGAGTATCACAATGCTCGTGCTCGGGTCGAGAGACATTATATTTCGAGTCTTGGTGCTTGGCTAGAATGGCATAGGATTAATGTGTTATGTGTAATGTGACCTTGTAAGTGATTTGAAGTGGATGATCGGGTCGTGGACCCCGTGTTTTGTGACCGAATGGTCGGGTCGTGGACCCCGTGTTTTGTTAAACGGATTTGTATTTTGAAAAATGAACTTTGGGACGTGACCCTAAATGACTTTCGAGGAATTAAGAACTTTTCAATCTCAAATGTTTTCAAAACTCCCGAGGTTTGGAAATGTTTTCACAATGCTTACTTGCTTCGCTTCGCTTTCAAGACTTGAACTATTTTTAACTAAATATATCTCGGGAAGCCTTTCGTTATATTCTCGGAATGTGTTGTGTATGGCTCGTATTTGCACTTTATACTTGCACTAGCGAAACAAAGGAGTTTGCTAACCCCGAGTAATCGGGGTGGATATCTCAGATTGTGTCCGTGTACATGCGGTGTTTTCGGGAGCAAGACACAGATCGGCACGAGGGATGATGAAAGACGAATGATACTAATCACACGAAGGCCGCTTTGGGTTCGATTAGTTTGAGTCCATTGTATTGTCTTTTCCGCTGTCTCATTGTTCGTTGTTGCAAGTATTTTACCCTTGTGTGGGTATGAGTCTGGATGAGTTTATGTATTTTGATTTTTATGCCAGTGACGAAAGACCAAATCGGTCTATTGGTCCGTTATTTTGATTCGTCGGTATGTAATGTAATGTGTTGTTTTGATGTCTAGCCTGGTGGATCCTCACGGAGAGGGTCTGCGGCGTGTAATATTCCCGGTTTGATCTGGGGGTGTTACAACATGTAGGAGCATTCTGGTAGAAATTCGTCCGATTCTGAAACAATTTTTCGGTTACGGAAATTGAGCACCAAAAACTATGTATAAAACCGTAAAAAGACGCTCAAATTCCGACCATTTGGTGATAGTTCATTCGAGAAAGACTGCATGAACAATCTTATATCACATGTAGGAGCATTCTGGTACAAATTCGTCCGATTCTGAAATAATTTTTCAGTTACGAAAATTGGGCACCAAAAATAATGTATAAAACCGTAAAAAGAAGCTCAAATTCCGATCATTTAGTGATAGTTCATTCGAGAAAGACTGCATGAACAATCTTATATCACATGTAGGAGCATTCTGGTAGAAATTAGTCCTTTTCTGAAACAATTTTTCGGTTACGAAAATTGAGCACCAAAAACTATGTATAAAACCGTAAAAAGACGCTCAAATTCCAACCATTTGGTGATAGTTCATTCGAGAAAGATTGCATGAACAATCTTACATCACATGTAGGATCATTTTGGTATAAATTCGTCTGATTCCGAAATAATTTTTCGGTTACGAAAATTGGGCACCAAAAATAATGTATAAAACCGTAAAAAGACGCTCAAATTCCGACCATTTGGTGATAGTTCATTCGAGAAAGACTGCATGAACAATCTTACATCACATGTAGGATCATTTTGGTAGAAATTCGTCTGATTCCGAAATAATTTTTCGGTTACAAAAATTGGGCCCCAAAAACTATGTATAAAACCGTAAAAAGACGCTCAAATTCCGACCATTTGGTGATAGTTCATTCGAGAAAGACTGCATGAATAATATTATATCACATGTAGGAGCATTCTGGTAGAAATTCGTCCGATTCTGAAACAATTTTTCGGTTACGGAAATTGAGCACCAAAAACTATGTATAAAACCGTAAAAAGACGCTCAAATTCCGACCATTTGGTGATAGTTCATTCGAGAAAGACTGCATGAACAATCTTATATCACATGTAGGAGCATTCTGGTCCAAATTCGTCCGATTCTGAAATAATTTTTCGGTTACGAAAATTGGGCACCAAAAATAATGTATAAAACCGTAAAAAGAAGCTCAAATTCCGATCATTTAGTGATAGTTCATTCGAGAAAGACTGCATGAACAATCTTATATCACATGTAGGAGCATTCTGGTAGAAATTAGTCCTTTTCTGAAACAATTTTTCGGTTACGAAAATTGAGCACCAAAAACTATGTATAAAACCGTAAAAAGACGCTCAAATTCCAACCATTTGGTGATAGTTCATTCGAGAAAGATTGCATGAACAATCTTACATCACATGTAGGATCATTTTTGTAATATCCGGTTGTAATTCATTCATTTTCATTCAGTAATTATCAGTCTGTAATTGTCACTCAGTGTATTTTCACTCAATTATAATCATTCATCAATCATGTTCATTCACCGTGTTCACCGTTCGTAAAAACTTCGAGTTGAGTATCGTTATTGTTCATCGTTTCAACTTTCCTCATATGAGTTCGACTTTGTTAGATCACCATTAATTTTTGGTAACTCCAAAAATTCTAAATCTTTGCAATATTATAGAGCATCGAGTTAGCTTTCCAATGGTTCAAACGGTGAGTCAATCGAGTCCTACGAGAGAGTTATGGTCGCTTTAGCTCAACCGCTCATTTTTGATTTTGCCCGATCACCGCTGAACGAACTCGGCCGTGTGTCGTCCGACGGCCCGTGCTGCACTCGTCGGAAAGTGCGGCGTCGCCTCGGGACCCGGCCGTGTCGTGCAGCGCGGCCAGTCGAGCTCTTCCGGATTAGCTGCGATGGCGCCTGCAGGCCGGCCGTGTTCGGGGACACGGCCGAGTCATTGCCGAGCGCCGCGGACGGGTCATGTTGGTAGGCCCCTTCGCGCCTCGACCGTGTCAAGCGGGACTAGGTCGAGTCCCTGCTGCCGGCATGCGCGCCACGACCGTGTCGGGCGGGTACAGTCGAGCTCATTGGCCGAGTCAACCCCTATAAATTGGTTTTTGAGCATTTCACTCATTTTTTCCATCTTCTTCACTGCAACCGAGAGAGAATAACTTGAGGGAGAGATTTCTTCATCAATTATCAGTTGAGTGTGTATTTTTCATCACCTTCAATCATCTGGGAAGCTTGGATAGTCGTTTTTACACGTTTTCATCGGATCGAATTGGTTGGATATTCAAGAGGTAATTTCTTCGACACCTTGGACTTTGATTTTATGTTGAGATATGATGTTTTGGACGTTATAATCATGTTATATGAAGGGATATGTATATGATTATGAGTTTGTATAAGGATTCATTGGATTATTGAGGGATTATTCAAGAACACTTTGAATATCGAGTTGAAATTGGGGGTTTTCGATTAATTGTCGTTATAATCACGTTTTCGGATATTCATTTCGGATTATTGATCATTTGGAAGATGTTTTGTTGGTTTGAAACACTTCTTGGGGAATTTGATATAGGTATATTGAAGTTTGATTGTAAACAATCGGAGTTTGGACGCAACGTGTTTGATTTAATGCCGCAATGTACTTAGTTTTATCGTATCGACGTTTTGAGTTCGTTATATTCGTGTTTGATTCGTGTATTGAACAATTGTTGGTAATGATTGTTATTCAAGGTTGTTCGAGCGACCGGTATCTTGGTTAGGACGTTGTTCGTGGACGGACATTCTTCATCGGTATTGAGTAAGTTAATTCTTACTCGGTTAAAAGGATACTCATTCCTTTTGTTGTTGATTGCTCATAATCATAATTCATTCATCATAATATTAATCATTTTGAGACTTGTAATTGTCGAATAATCATTTCATTCACGAAAGCAGCGGTTCCAAATCATTTCAACGGGTTATCAATCACGCTACTATTACTTTCATATCGGTGAGTCATCTTGGCCTAGTCTAATTATTATTCATTGATATTCATCATGGTCATTCTCGTTCATGTGACCTTCCGGTTCATATTGCGTGGCGGGTGTGGTCAGTGTGGAATTTTTAGTCGGGCACACGATGGTCATGTATTGGGTTCACCGATACATCGGACCGTGCACACGTAACGCTTACCTCCGTGAGACTAATTAGGTACAAGGACGGGTGTGTCCGGTCATTCGTCTTGTACACTTGCACGTAACATTACGGGCGTACTATGATACTCCTCTTCAAATAAATTCATAATTAAGAATATTTCATAACTTGATTAATTCATGATTGTGTAATTTCAACTCTTGAGGATTGTTGTTACGTATCGACCCGTTTGGGGACTTTGTTTTTCGTGTCCAGGCAAGGCAAAGGCACGGGAGAACACGCTGACGTCGAGGAGTCCAGTGATACTAGAAAGGGGCCCCGATGCTCACTGCTCGACCATTTATGTTTCCTTTATTTATTCATTGCAGACATTCCGTTTGAATACTCGTTTCATTCAGTGTTGTGTATTTTATCGTCACATAAGATACACATGTATTCTATTTTATCCTGGGTGTGTTGTATGAAACTCCTCATCGGAGTAATTAATGTTGTAATGTGGTTCGGTACTACATCCACCCTGTGTAATTCATTCATTTTCATCCGCCTGGTGGGTCCCATCGGGGTCCACGGCATTGTAATATCCGCATAGTTTGGGGTGTTACAGAGTTTGTATCAGAGCGTGGTTTTGGATACTACCTTCCGAGTCATGTCTCATTTGAAGTCATCGTCATCAGACTAGTATCATTGGACTTTAGTGTCACGTGTGACTGTGCAAATGCCGAGCCAATCGCATCAAAGAAGCGTAAGATTTCTAACGCCATGGTATAATTTCGCAATAATCATTCATTCATCATTCATCAATTAACAATCCTCAAACATCATCATTCATTGTGATCGGGACGATCATATTAACTCATTAATCACTTAATTCATTTCAATACTCGATTAATGATCGTGACGATCATATTAACTCATTAATCACTTAATTCCTTTTATTACTCGGTTGTCGATCCGATGGTCATATTATCAATCTTATTAAGTTATTCAAGATAATCACTTCAAGAATTTTATCAGATAATCATGTCACTTCAGTAAATCATTCATATAATCACTAAGTTAGAACATGTATACTCATTTTCGTCATCTCATGACATAATCATAACGTGATATTCATGCGGGGATTATAATCATCATGTGACTTTCCTACTTCAGTATGGAGAGAGCAAGAAGAGGACGTGGAGGACGAGGCCGTGGTGCGGGCCGAATCCCGAGAACTCGTGCGAACACACGTGCGAACGCGAGGAATAATGTTAACTCATCTAGCAGTGACGCTGCCACTCATTCACCGGGCGTGATCATTCACTTTCGGGAGTCGTACTCGGGACACGGCTCGGTCGGAAGGTGTTCGGATCGATCCACTCGCCTTTATGCAGGCATGATGGCCCGGATGACTCAGATGACACAACTAATGGAGACGATGCAAAATTCGGCTAATCAAAATCAACAGGCTCCTCCGCCGCCACCTCGGAGGCAAGAGAGGAATGTGAGCAATATCATCGGCGACATCTCTCGCCAAAGGCCACCTACTTTTGAGGGCTCGTCTGAGCCGGCGGATATTATTCATTGGCTCGAGCATTTCGAAGTTGTTTGCTATGGTAGAGTGTCCCGAAGGACACAAAGTTTCTTGCGGCTTACTACAGGTAAGAGCGCACATTCTTGGTGGTTTTCGTTGAAGCCCACCGAAGGATCATGTACTTGGGAGCGATTCAAGACTCTCATGATGGAGAGATATTATCCGGCCCCACTCGAGAGGCCAAGTCATCGAATTACTCACCCCGACCCTCAACAGACGAGGATGTTCTCGCCATTGCCGAGAAATTTCAGAACTTCTTCCGTTTGCCTCATCTATCATTCATTCCGAGGCGGATAAGATTAAGTATTTCAGAAGAGGTGAAACCCCGTATGAGACTTCGATTACTTAATCATAATTGCACCACGTTGGTGAATTCATTGAGAAAGCTCTCACCTACGAGCTTCTTGCTAAGGAAATTGCTAAGCGGCAACCTTCGTCTCGCTAGCAAGAAATCGAAGAATCGCAATCGGTCGGAGGCGGTGCAACTTTCAAGAAACCCCGTGCGGGCTCCGCTTTTACGAGCGACCTCTGTGTCGTCTAAACCCGCGGAATCACAGTCTCGAGCGGCCTCGGCCATCACTGTTATAATCGTGGGGAACTTGGTCACCTCGGTACCAAGTGTCCGAGACAGACGATCACGTGTCATAATTGTGGAATTGCCGGGCATAGGGCCCGTTTTGCCGTTGGGACTCCAAACCTACTCCGGCGTCATCTCAGCCCCGAAGCAAATCGGCTCGTAATCGAGCCACTCAATCGGCGTCGTTTAAAGCAGCGGGAGCGACTAAAGGTGGAGCCTATAGTCGCCAGACGGAGCGTCGGTGCGGGACTAGCAAACCCCGGATTTATGAGATGAAGAAGACCGATGATCCGAGGCCCAAATGATCTCGTGTACACTCGATATTCTATCTCAACCTCGTGTACCCTTTTTGATCTTGGTGCATCGCATTCATTCATTTCGAATCATGTTTGAGTAGACTAAATGCGGGTAGTGCTACTAGTTGTGAGCCTTATGTCATTGGTCTACCTGATGGTAGACGAATCATCGGTAATCGTGAGATTCAGGATTGTCCTATTCAGTTTCATGGTCGTGTATGGCCAGCGAACCTTATCGTGGTATATTTGCCGAGAGACGACGTCATCTTGGGTATTGATTGGATGGATCGTCATGATGCCATCATTAGTGTCCGTAAGCGTATGATTACTATCATTTCAGACGATGGGGTTGAATGTGTATTTCAGGGAGGTAATCCCGGCTGTTCTGGTAAGGTCATTAATTTGATGAAAGCAGTGCGATTGCTCAGTCAGGGATGTGTCGGTTATGTAATACCCGGTTGTAATTCAGTCACTATCATTCAGTAATTTCATTCGGTGATTGTCACTCAGTGGATTTTCACTCATTTATAATCATTCATCAATCATATTCATTCACCGTGTTCACCATTCGGAAAAACTTCGAGTTGTGTATCGTTATTGTTCATTGTTTCAACTTTCCTCATATGAGTTCGACTTTGTTAGATCACCATTAATTTTTGGTAACTCCAAAAATTCTAAATCTTTGCAATATTATAGAGCATCGAGTTAGCTTTCCAATGGTTCAAACGGTGAGTCAATCGGAGTCCGACGAGAGAGTTATGGTCGCTTTAGCTCAACCGCTCACTTTTCGCTTGTTGGCCGATCATCGCCGAACGAACTCGGCCGTGTCGTCCGACACGGCCCGTGCCGTACTCGTCCGGATAATGCCGCAGTGTTCGCCTCAGACCCGACCGTGTCGTGCAGCACGGCGAGTCGCACCCTTCCGGATAGGCGTAACTGTCGCGGAGGCCCGACTGTGCCGTGACACGGCCGAAGTCAATGCCGAGCGCCGCGGACGGGTCATGTCGGTAGGCCCCTTCGCGCCGCGACGTGTCATGCGGGACACGGTCGAGTCCTCGCCGGCCAGATGCGCGCCGCGACCGTGTCGCGGGCACGGCCGAGTCTGGCCGCGAGTCAACCCCTATAAATTCATTTTTGAGCATTTTGAGCTCATTTCTCCCATTTTTTCCATCTTCTTCACCTGCAACCGAGAGAGAATAACTTGAGGGAGAGATTTCTTCATCAATTATCATTTGAGTGTGTATTTTTCATCACCTTCAATCATTTGGGAAGCTTGGATAGTCGTTTTTACACGTTTTCATCGGACCGAATTGGTTGGATCTTCAAGAGGTAATTCCTTCAACACTTTGGACTTCGATTTTGTGTTGAGATATGATGTTTTGGACGTTATAATCATGTTATATGAAGGGATATGTATATGATTATGAGTTTGTATAAGGATTCATTGGATTATTGAGGGATTATTCAAGAACACCTTGAATATCGAGTTGGAATTGGGGATTTTCGACTAATTGTTGTTATAATCACATTATTGGATATTCATAACGGATTATTGATCGTATTGGAGATGTTTTGTTGGTTTGAAACACTTCTTGGGAATTTTGATATTGGTATATTGAGGTTTGATTGTAAACAATCGGAGTTTGGACGCAACGTGTTTGTTTTAATGCCTCAATGGACTTAGTTTTATCGTATCGACGTTTGGAATTCGTTATATTCGTGTTTAATTCGTGTATTGATCAGATTGTTGGTAATTGTATTGAATTAAGGTTGTTCGAGCGACCGATATCTCAATTAGGACGTTGTTCGTGGAAGGATAATTGTCATCGGTATTGTGTAAGTTAATTCTTACTCGGTTAAAAGGATACTCATTCCTTTTGTTGTTGATTGCTCATAATCATAATTCATTCATCATAATATTATTCATTTTGAGACTTGTAATTGTCGAATAATCATTTCATTCACGAGCAGCGGTTCCAAATCATTTCACCGGGTTATCAATCACGTCACTATTACTTTCATATCGGTGAGTCATCTTGGCCTAGTCTAATTGTTATTCATTGATATTCATCATGGTCATTCTCGTTCATGTGACCTTCCGGTTCATATTGCGTGGCGGGTGTGGTGTGGAATTTTTAGTCGGGCACACGATGGTCATGTATTGGGTTCACCGATACATCGGACCGTGCACACGGTAACGCTTACCTCCGTGAGACTAATTAGGTACAAGGACGGGTGTGTCGGTCATTCGTCTTGTACACTTGCATAGAACATTACGGGCGTACTATGATACTCCTCTTCAAATAAATTCATAATTAAGAATATTTCATAACTTCGATTAATTCATGATTGTGTAATTTCAACTCTTGAGGATTGTTGTTCTTTATGTGACCCGTTTGGGGATTTTGTTTTTCGTGTCATGGCAAGGCAAACGCACGGGAATAGCATGTTGATGTCGAGGAGTCCTAGTGATACTAGTAGGGGCCCCAAATCCTTTCGATCATTCCTATTGTTGTCATTTATTTTCCGCTGCAGATTTTCATTTGAATACTCCGTTTCATTCAGTGTTGTGTATTTTATCTTCATATAAAATACACTAGTATTCGGTATTGTCCTGGTGTGTTGTAACTAAACTCCTCATCGGAGTAATTATCGTTGTAATGTAGTTCGGTACTACATTTATCTTGTGTAATTCATTCATTTTCATTTGCCTGGTGGGTCCCAGTTGGGGATCTACGGCACTGTAATATCCGCCTAGTTTGGGGTGTTACAGGTTATTGGTGCTATATGACCAAAACCGAGGAATCATCAGTAATGTTGTCGGATATTCCAGTAGTAAGGGAATATGCCGATGTATTTCCAGACGAGTTACCTGGTTTGCCTCCACAGAGGGATGTGGAATTCACGATTGAGTTGGAGCACAGTACGTCCCGATATCGAAGGCACCGCATCAATGGCCCCGACCGAAATGCGAGAGTTGAAGAGTCAACTTGAGGAATTGTTCGAGAAAGGTTATATCCGACCGAGTGCGTCCCCGTGGGAGCACCGATCTTGTTCGTCAAAAAGAAGGATGGTTCTTTTCGCTTGTGTATCGATTATCGGGAGTTGAATAAGGTGACAATCAAGAATAAGTATCCTTTACCCCGTATCGATGACCTTTTGTATCAACTTCAGGGAGCTTCAGTATTTTCCAAGATCGACTTAAGATCTGGATATCATCGATTCGGATTCGAGTCGGATATCGCTAGACGGCGTTTCAACGCGTTATGGTCATTATGAGTTTGTGGTTATGCCGTTCGGATTGACTAATGCACTGCGGTATTCATGGAGTTAATGAATCGGGTCTTCATCGACTTTTGGATCGGTTTGTTGTTGTCTTCATCGATGACATTTTGATTTATTCTCGTGACCGGGAGGAACACGAGTTTCACCTTCATCAAGTGCTCGACGTGTTGAGACGAGAACAACTTTATGGGAAGTTTTCCAAATGTGAGTTCTGGATGTCCGAAGTGACATTTCTCGGACATGTAATTTCATCAGATGGAGTGCGTGTTGATCCTCAGAAGACGGAGGCTATCCAGAATTGGTTACCTCCGAAGAATGTTAAGGAAATCCGAAGCTTTCTCGGATTAGCCGGTTATTATCGGAGGTTTGTGGAAGGATTTTCCAAAATTGCTCAACCATTGACGAACCTTTTGCGGAAGGATAGGAAATACACGTGGTCTGACGCGTGTCAGCGGAGTTTTGAGGAACTCAAGAGCCGGTTAATGTCAGCACCTGTACTTTCCTTGCCGCAGGGGACGGAGGGATTTTTGGTTTATAGTGACGCGTCCGGACAGGGTCTCGGATGTGTACTCATGCAGAACGGGAAGGTTATTGCCTATGCTTCACGGCAGTTGAGACCTTACGAGGTTAATTATCCGACACACAACCTTGAGCTAGCAGCCGTGGTGTTCGCTTTGAAGATTTGGCGTCATTACCTTTATGGCGTCACTTGTCAGATATTCACCGATCATAAAAGTTTAAAGTATATATTTACTCAGAAGGAATTAAATATGCGACAGAGGCGGTGGTTAGAACTAATCAAGGATTATGATATTGAGATCCTTTAACACCCGGGCAAGGCGAACGTTGTCGCCGACGCCTGGAGTCGTAAGTCCATTCAGAGCAGATGCTTGCTCGTTTAACAATTCGAAGGAGCTCCAACAGAATTCCTTAGACCCGAGATCGAGTGCAGCCTTGAGTTCGAGACGACTTTGTATGTTAGAGATTTCATCATCTCTTGAGGATGCAATCGGGGAGAATCGTGGTTCGGACCCGGCATTGCGCATTCGTGAGGATGTGGCTCGGGAGAGCCTGGATTCGTGGTCCATGAGGATGGACTTTTGAGGTTTAAGAACCGGTTGTGCGTGCCGGCGAATGACGAGTTGAAAAACTCAATTTTGAGAGAAGCTCATGCTACCCCTTATTCTGTTCATCCGGGGTCTAGCAAGATGTATAAGGACTTGAAACAAAATTATTGGTGGAGTAATATGAAGCGAGAAGTCGCGGAATTTGTTTCGAGATGCTTAACTTGCCAACAAGTCAAGATTGAACATCAGCGGCCGTGGGTATGTGAAACCTCTCCCTATTCCAGTGGAAGTGGGAAGACATTTCTATGGATTTCATCACGAGTTTGCCGATGAGTCGTCGTGGCATGAATACGATCAGGTGATTGTGGACCGTTTAACTAAATCAGCTCATTTCCTTGAGATCAAGGATACGTGGGGTCCCGAGAGATCGCCCGATTATTCATCAAGGAGATAGTAAGACTGCACGGTACTCTAAGAGTATCGTTTCCGATCGTGACGGACGATTTGTATCTCATTTTTGGAAATCGATTCACCGTGCTATGGGAACTCGGCTCAATCTCGCACCGCCTTTCATCCTCGGTCAGACGGACAATCGGAGAGGACTATACGGACATTAGAGGACATGTTGAGGGCATGCGTCCTCGATTGGAAGGACGATTGGGAAGCCCAACTACCATTGATCGAGTTCACGTATAATAATAGTTGGCATGCTTCCATTAAGATGGCACCTTACGAGGCCTTGTACGGTCGTCGTTGTCGATCTCCCTTGTGTTGGGATGACTTGTCGAATCAATCGGCACCGAACCCGATATGCTTATAGCCGCCGGAGAAGGTAGCTTTGATCAAGAGTCGTATGTTGACTCGAGTCGGCGAAATCATATGCGAGATAATCGTCGTCGACCACTAGAGTTCGAGACGGGTGACCACGTCTTGGTCAAGGTATCCCAGTCGAGGTATTTTCCGCTTCGGAAAAGCGGGGAAGTTAAGTCGAGATTCATTGGACCGTTTGAAATTTTGGATCGAGTAGGCGAGTTAGCTTATCGATTGGCTTTACCTCCGCTCTGAGCCGAATTCATAATGTGTTTCATGTCTCTCGGTTGCGAAAGTATGTTGCCGACCGAGTCACATACTTTGCAGTTCGACGAAATCGAGATCGCCGACGATCATTCATATGAGGAGCGTCTATACGAGTTTTAGAGCGGCGAATCAAACGGTTGAGAAATAAGTCGATTCCTTTGGTCAAGATTCGGTGGTCCGGACATGGAGTCGAATAGGCCACTTGGGAAACCGAGGAGATTATGCGGAGAGTTATCCGAGTTGTTTGACCCTTAGTTTCGGGACGAAACTCTTTTAAGGGGAGTATGTAATACCCGGTTGTAATTCATTCATTTTCATTAAGTAATTATCGATCGTAATTGTCACTCGGTGTATTTTCACTCAATTATAATCATTCATCAATCATGTTCATTCACCGTGTTCACCGCTCGTAAAAACTTCGAGTTGAGTATCGTTATTGTTCATCGCTTCAACTTTCCTCATATGAGTTCGACTTTGTTAGATCACCATTAATTTTTGGTAACTCCAAAAATTCTAAATCTTGCAATATTATAGAGCATAGAGTTAGCTTTCCAATGGTTCAAACGGTGAGTCAATGAGTCGGACGAGAGAGTTATGGTCGTTTAGCTCAACCGCTCATTTTTCGATTTTGGCGATCAACGCGAACGAACTTCGGCCGTGTCGTCCGACACGGCCGTGCCATACTCGTCCGGAAAGTGCCGGCGTCTGCCTCGGGACCCGGCCGTGTCGTGCAGCACGGCCAGTCGAGCTCTTCGGATTAGCGATGCTTGGCGCGGCAGGCCCGGCCGTGTTCGGGACACGGTCGAGTCATTGCCGCGCCGCGGACGGGTCACTTGTCGGTAGGCCCCTTCGCGCCTCGGCCGTGTCAAGCGGGACACGGTCGAGTCCTGCCTGCCGGCTGCGCGCCACGACCGTGTCAGTGTCGGCGGGCACGGTCGAGCTTGTTGGCCGAGTCAACCCCTATAAATTGGTTTTGAGCATTTCACCATTTTTTCCATCTTCTTCACTGCGAGAGAGAATAACTTGAGGGAGAGATTTCTTCATCAATTATCGGTTGAGTGTGTATTTTTCATCACCTTCAATCATCGGGAAGCTTGGATAGTCGTTTTTACACGTTTTCATCGGATCGAATTGGTTGGATATTCAAGAGGTAATTTCTTGACACCTTGGACTTCGATTTTATGTTGAGATATGATGTTTTGGACGTTATAATCATGTTATATGAAGGGATATGTAAATGATTAAGAGATTGTATAAGGATTCATTGGATTATTGAGGGATTATTCAAGAACACTTAGAATATCGAGTTGAAAAATGGGGTTTTCGATTAATTGTCGTTATAATCACGTTTTCGGATATTCATTTCGGATTATTGATCATTTGGAAGATGTTTTGTTGGTTTGAAACACTTCTTGGGGAATTTGATATAGGTATATTGAAGTTTGATTGTAAACAATCGGAGTTTGGACGCAACGTGTTTGATTTAATGCCGCAATGTACTTAGTTTTATCGTATCGACGTTTTGAGTTCGTTATATTCGTGTTTGATTCGTGTATTGAACAATTGTTGGTAATGATTGTTATTCAAGGTTGTTCGAGCGACCGGTATCTTGGTTAGGACGTTGTTCGTGGACGGACATTCTTCATCGGTATTGAGTAAGTTAATTCTTACTCGGTTAAAAGGATACTCATTCCTTTTGTTGTTGATTGCTCATAATCATAATTCATTCATCATAATATTAATCATTTTGAGACTTGTAATTGTCGAATAATCATTTCATTCACGAGCAGCGGTTCCAAATCATTTCATCAGGTTATCAATCACGTCACTATTACTTTCATATCGGTGAGTCATCTTGGCCTAGTCTAATTATTATTCATTGATATTCATCATGGTCATTCGTTCATGTGACCTTCCGGTTCATATTGCGTGGCGGGTGTGGGTGTGGAATTTTTAGTCGGGCACACGATGGTCATGTATTGGGTTCACCGATACATCGGACCGTGCACAGTAACGCTTACCTCCGTGAGACTAATTAGGTACAAGGACGGGTGTGTCCGGTCATTCGTCTTGTACACTTGCACGAGAACATTACGGGCGTACTATGATACTCCTCTTAATAAATTCATAATTAAGAATATTTCATAACTTGATTAATTCATGATTGTGTAATTTCAACTCTTGAGATTGTTGTTACGTATCGACCCCGTTTGGGGACTTTGTTTTTCGTGCAGGCAAGCCAAAGGCACCGCCAGAACACGCAGAAGTCGAGGAGTCCCAGTGATACAAGAAAAGGGCCCCATCTGTCCGATTGCTCGATCATTTATGTTTCCTTTATTTATTCCGCTGCAGACATTCCGTTTGAATACTCGTTTCATTCAGTGTTGTGTATTTTATCGTCACATAAGATACACATGTATTCTATTTTATCCTGGGTGTGTTGTATCAAACTCCTCATCGGAGTAATTAATGTTGTAATGTGGTTCGGTACTACATTCACCCTGTGTAATTCATTCATTTTCATCCGCCTGGTGGGTCCCAGTCGGGGGTCCACGGCACTGTAATATCCGCCAAGTTTGGGGTGTTACAGAGTTGGTATCAGAGCGTGGTTTTGGATACTACCTTCCGAGTCATGTCTCATTTGAAGTCATCGTCATCAGACTAGTATCATTGGACTTTAGTGTCACGTGTGACCTGTGCAAATGCCGAGCCAATCAGACCGAAAGAACTGTAAGATTTCTAACGCCATGGTATAATTTATGGCAATAATCATTCATTCATCATTCATCAATTAACAATCCTCAAACATCATCATTCATTGTGATCAAGACGATCATATTAACTCATTAATCACTTAATTCATTTCAATACTCAGTTAATGATCAGGACGATCATATTAACTCATTAATCACTTAATTCCTTTTATTACTCAGTTGTCGATCTGGATGGTCATATTATCAATCTTATTAAGTTATTCAAGATAATCACTTCAACAATTTTATCAGATAATCATGTCACTTCAGTAAATCATTCATATAATCACTAAGTTAGAACATGTATACTCATTTTCGTCATCTCATGACATAGTCATAACGTGATATTCATGCGGGGATTATAATCATCATGTGACTTTCCTACTTCAGTATGGAGAGAGCAAGAAGAGGACGCGGAGGACGAGGCCGTGGTGCGGGCCGAATCCCGAGAACTCGTGCGAACACACGTGCGAACGCGAGGAATAATGTTAACTCATCTAGCAGTGACGCTGCCACTCATTCACCAGGGCGTGATCATTCACTTTCGGAGTCGTACTGGGACACGGCTCGGTCGAAGGTGTTCGGATCGATCCACTCGCCTTTATGCAGGCATGATGGCCCGGATGACTCGGATGACACAACTAATGGAGACGATGCAAAATTCACTAATCAAAATCAACAGGCTCCTCCGCCGCCACATCGAGGCAAGAGAGGAATGTGAGCAATATCATCGGCGACATCTCTCGCCAAAGGCCACCTACTTTTGAGGGCTCGTCGAGCCGCGGATATTATTCATTGGCTCGAGCATTTCGAAGTTGTTTGCTATGGTAGAGTGTCCCGAAGGACACAAAGTTTCATTGCGGCTTACTACGGGTAAGAGCGCACATTCTTGGTGGTTGTCGTTGAATCCCACCGAAGGATCATGTACTTGGGAGCGATTCAAGACTCTCATGATGGAGAGATATTATCCGGCCCCACTCGGAGAGGCCAAGTCGCGAATTACTCACCCCGACCCCTCAACAGACGAGGATGTTCTCGCCATTGCCGAGACATTTCAGAACTTCTTCCGTTTGCCTCATCTATCATTCATTCCGAGGCGGATAAGATTAAGTATTTGACAAGAGGTGAAACCCCGTATGAGACTTGATTACTTAATCATAATTGCACCACGTTGGCTGAATTCATTGAGAAAGCTCTCACCTACGAGCTTCTTGCTAAGGAAATTGCTAAGCGGCAACCTTCGTGCTAGCAAGAAATCGAAGAATCGCAATCGGTCGGAAGCGGTCGTGCAACTTTCAAGAAACCCCGTGCGGGCTCCGCTTTTACGAGCGACCTCTGTGTCGTCTAAACCCGCGGAATCACGGTCTCGAGCGGCGGTTCGGCCATCACTGTTATAGCTGGGGAACTTGGTCACCTCGGTACCAAGTGTCGAGACAGACGATCACGTGTCATAATTGTGGAATTGTGGGCATAGGGCCCATTTTTGCCGTAGGGACTCCAAACCTACTCAGCGTCATCTCGTGCCCAAAGCAATCGGCCGTTGAATCGGGCCACTCAATCGGCGTCGTTTAAAGCAGCGGGAGCGACTAAAGGTGGAGCCTATAGTCAGCAGACGGAGCGTCCGGTGCCGGGACTAGCAAACCCCGGATTTATGAGATGAAGAAGACCGATGATCCCGAGGCCCAAATGATCTCAGGTACACTCGATATTCTATCTCAACCTGTGTGTACCCTTTTTGATACTGGTGCATCGCATTCATTCATTTCCGAATCATGTTTGAGTAGACTACGTCTGGGTAGTGCTACTAGTTGTGAGCCTTATGTCATTGGTCTACCTGATGGTAGACGAATCATCGGTAATCGTGAGATTCAGGATTGTCCTATTCAGTTTCATGGTCGTGTATGGCCAGCGAACCTTATCGTGGTAGATTTGCCGAGAGACGACGTCATCTTGGGTATTGATTGGATGGATCGTCATGATGCCATCATTAGTGTCCGTAAGCGTATGATTACTATCATTTCAGACGATGGGGTTGAATGTGTATTTCAGGGAGGTAATCCCGGCTGTTCTGGTAAGGTCATTAATTTGATGAAAGGAGTGCGATTACTCAGTCAGGGATGTGTCGGTTATGTAATACCCGGTTGTAATTCAGTCACTATCATTCAGTAATTTCATTCGGTGATTGTCACTCAGTGGATTTTCACTCATTTATAATCATTCATCAATCATATTCATTCACCGTGTTCACCATTCGGAAAAACTTCGAGTTGTGTATCGTTATTGTTCATTGTTTCAACTTTCCTCATATGAGTTCGACTTTGTTAGATCACCATTAATTTTTGGTAACTCCAAAAATTCTAAATCTTTGCAATATTATAGAGCATCGAGTTAGCTTTCCAATGGTTCAAACGGTGAGTCAATCGGAGTCCGGACGAGAGAGTTATGGTCGTTTTAGCTCAACCGCTCACTTTTCAGTTGTTGGCCGATCACTGCCGAACGAACTCGGCCGTGTCGTCCGACACGGCCCGTGCCGTACTCGTCCGGATAATGCCGCATTGTGCGCCTCGTGACCCGGCCGTGTCGCCAGCACGGCCGAGTCGCACCCTTCGGATAGGCTGTAACTGTCGCTTGGAGGCCCGACCGTGTGCCGTGACACGGTCGAGTCAATGCCGAGCGCCGCGGACGGGTCACTGTCGGTAGGCCCCTTCGCGCCGCGACCGTGTCATGCAGGACACGGTCGAGTCCCTGCCGGCCAGATGCGCGCCGCGACCGTGTCAGGCGGGCACGGTCGAGTCTGGCTGCCGAGTCAACCCCTATAAATTCATTTTTTGAGCATTTTGAGCTCATTTCTCCCATTTTTTTCCATCTTCTTCACCTGCAACCGAGAGAGAATAACTTGAGGGAGAGATTTCTTCATCAATTATCATTTGAGTGTGTATTTTTCATCACCTTCAATCATTTGGGAAGCTTGGATAGTCGTTTTTACACGTTTTCATCGGATCGAATTGGTTGGATCTTCAAGAGGTAATTCCTTCAACACTTTGGACTTCGATTTTGTGTTGAGATATGATGTTTTGGACGTTATAATCATGTTATATGAAGGGATATGTATATGATTATGAGTTTGTATAAGGATTCATTGGATTATTGAGGGATTATTCAAGAACACCTTGAATATCGAGTTGGAATTGGGGATTTTCGACTAATTGTTGTTATAATCACATTTTTGGATATTCATAACGGATTATTGATCGTATTGGAGATGTTTTGTTGGTTTGAAACACTTCTTGGGAATTTTGATATT
This sequence comes from Orobanche coerulescens, assembly GCA_033398695.1. NCBI lineage: Eukaryota > Viridiplantae > Streptophyta > Magnoliopsida > Lamiales > Orobanchaceae > Orobanche > Orobanche coerulescens. The sequence continues at coordinate 15,628 of JAWKAU010000404.1, read as the reverse complement.
GGTATATTGAGGTTTGATTGTAAACAATCGGAGTTTGGACGCAACGTGTTTGTTTTAATGCCTCAATGGACTTAGTTTTATCGTATCGACGTTTGGAATTCGTTATATTCGTGTTTAATTCGTGTATTGATCGGATTGTTGGTAATTGTATTGAATTAAGGTTGTTCGAGCGGATATCTCAATTAGGACGTTGTTCGTGGAAGGATAATTGTCATCGGTATTGTGTAAGTTAATTCTTACTCGGTTAAAAGGATACTCATTCCTTTTGTTGTTGATTGCTCATAATCATAATTCATTCATCATAATATTATTCATTTTGAGACTTGTAATTGTCGAATAATCATTTCATTCACGAGGAACGACGGTTCCAAATCATTTCACTGGGTTATCAATCACGTCACTATTACTTTCATATCGGTGAGTCATCTTGGCCTAGTCTAATTGTTATTCATTGATATTCATCATGGTCATTCTCGTTCATGTGACCTTCCGGTTCATATTGCGTGGCGGGTGTGGTGTGGAATTTTTAGTCGGGCACACGATGGTCATGTATTGGGTTCACCGATACATCGGACCGTGCACACGGTAACGCTTACCTCCGTGAGACTAATTAGGTACAAGGACGGGTGTGTCCGGTCATTCGTCTTGTACACTTGCACAGAACATTACGGCGTACTTTGATACTCCTCTTCAAATAAATTCATAATTAAGAATATTTCATAACTTGATTAATTCATGATTGTGTAATTTCAACTCTTGAGGATTGTTGTTCTTTGTAATCGACCCGTTTGGGGATTTTGTTTTTCGTGTCATGGCAAGGCAAACGCGGGAATAGCATGTTGATGTCGAGGAGTCCTAGTGATACTAGTAGGGGCCCCAAATCCTTTCGACCATTCCTATTGTTGTCATTTATTTTCCGCTGCAGATTTTCATTTGAATACTCCGTTTCATTCAGTGTTGTGTATTTTATCTTCATATAAAATACACTAGTATTCGGTATTGTCCTGGTGTGTTGTAACTAAACTCCTCATCGGAGTAATTATCGTTGTAATGTAGTTCGGTACTACATTTATCTTGTGTAATTCATTCATTTTCATTTGCCTGGTGGGTCCCAGTTGGGGATCTACGGCACTGTAATATCCGCCTAGTTTGGGGTGTTACAGAGTTGGTATCGGAGCGTGGTTTTGAATACTACCCTCCAAGTCATGTCTTATTTGAAATCATCGTCATCAGACTAGTATCATTGGACTTTCGCGTCACGTGTGACCTGTGCAAATGCCGAGCCAATCAGACCGGAAGAACTGTAAGGTTTCTAACGCCATGGTATAATTTCTGGCAATAGTCATTCATTCATCATTCATCAATTAACAATCCTCAAACATCATCATTCATTGTGATTAGGACGATCATGTTAACTCATTAATCACTTAATTCATTTCATTACGCAGTTAATAATCGTGACGATCACGTTAACTCATTAATTACTCAATTCATTTCATTACTCAGTTGTCAATCTGGAAGATCATATTATCAATCTTGTTAAGTTATTCAAGATAGTCATTTTAAGAATTTCATCAGATAATCATGTAACTTAAGTAAATCATTCATATAATCACTAAGTTAGAGCATGTATACTCATTTTCATCATCTCATGACATAATCATAACGTGTTAATCATGCGGGAAATATAATCATTATGCGACCTTTCTACTTCAGTATGGAGAGAACTGTCAGGAGATGCACGGGGAGAGGCGGTGCGGGCAGGAAACCCGAGAAATAATCACTCAATGCAGGTAAATCGTGCCCAGGACTCGGCTCGATCAGAAGATGTTCGGGTTGATCCACTCACTTTTATGCAGGCCATGATGACCCATGTGCAGTTGCTCAATCATCATTGCGCCACTCTGACCGGATTAATCGAGAGAACCCTCCCGTATGAGCCAGCTGCTAAGGAAAGTGCTGAACAACAACCTTCATTTGTCAGCAAGAAATCAACGAAGCGTAATCAATCCGAAGGCGGTCAGTCAACCTTCAAGAAGCCTCGTGTGAGTCCTATCATTTCTGAGCGACCTCCTACGGTGCATAGTTGCGCGGGATCTCAGTCTCGAGCGGCCAGTTCAGCCGTCACCTGTTTCAACTGTGAAGAACAGGGTCATTTCAGCACCAAATGTCCGAAGCGGACTGTCACGTGCCATAACTGTGGAATTGCTGGGCATAGGGCCCGTTTTGCCGAAGGGACTCCAAGTCGGCTCCGCGGCATCTCGTGCCGAAGCAACCAGCGTTTGAATCGACCGCTTTGTCATCGTCGTTTTAGATAATGGAAGAAAATTGTGTTGGAGATCGTATTTATCGACGGGAGCGTCGGTTCGGGACCGGAAAGTCCTACACTCATATGATGAGGAGGATCGACGATCCGGTGGCCCGAATGATTTCGTATACTCGTAATTTTATTTCAACTTGTGTGTACCTTTTGATTCTCGTACACCGCATTCAGGCATTGTCGACTCATGCTGGAATAGACTTAGTTCGGGATAGGCCGATTGCTGGTGGACCTCATACCATCGGTCTACCCGACGATGGAAGAATTTTCGAATCATACCGAATTAAGCTTAATGACCGCGATTGGTTGATAGATCTAATCGTGGTGAACCTATCTTAGGACGATGTAATTTTCGGTATTAGTTGGTTTAACCGTCTTGATACTATCCTCAGTGATTGTTAGCGTTTGGTCGCTATCTTTCCGTCGTTTGTTGTCGAATGTATGCTTCAGGGAAGTAATCCCCGTTGTTCCAATAGAACTTCTATTAAGGCGGAAGCAGAGAAATTCCGCAATCGAACTATTCAATCATTCATTGTATCATTTCCACCGATTGGCCTTTCTAAGACAATCGAGTCATTCAAACATTCATTGTATCATTTTCATCGATTGGCCTTTCTAGGGCAATCGAGTTATTCAATCATTCCTAGTATCATTTTCATCGATTGACCTTTCTAGGGCAATCGAGTTATTCAATCATTCATTTCATCATTTCCATCGATTGGCCTTTCTAAAGCAATCGAGTTGTTCAATCATTATTGGTATCTCTTTTTATCGATTGACCATTCTAAGACAATCGAAATGTTCAATCATTCGTGGTATCATTGTCATCGATTGACGATGTATTTCCAGACGAGTTATCTGGTTGCCTTCACATAGAGTAAGGGAATTCAGGAGTGAGTTGGAGCCAGTACGTCCCCTTTATCTAAGGCACCGTATCGGATGGCCCCGACCAGAATGCAGGAGTTGAAGATTCAACTTGAGGAATAGTTCGAGGAAGGTCATCTTCGACCGATTGCGTCCCCGTTGTAATACCCGGTTGTGAATTCATTTATTATCATTCAGTATCTGTCACTCAGAATTTTTTTCACTCAGTAATAATCATTCATCATTCATATTCAGTCAACTATGTTCACCATTCGGCGTATTTTGGGATCATCACTATTTGAGATCGAGCCGAGATTATTGTCATCATCATCATCATGTTTTGATTTTCAGTTTGAGAGGTAGCGCACGCTACCCATTGTAGTTAGCGCGCGCTAATGAGGTGCATGTAACGCACGTAATGATTCAGTTTTAGCGCACGCTAGCGCAAGTGAGGCGCATCCAGAAGGTACTGGGCTGATTTTGGAAATTCGTAGCGCACGCTACGAGTGGTAAGTAGCGTACGCTAACTATGCTGGTAACGCACGCTAACACTTCAGAGTAGCGCACGCTAGCGCGCTCAGAACAGGGGACAGTAGGTTCTGGACTCCAGGATTTTGGATGTAATACCCGGTTGTAATTCAGTCATTATCATTTAGTAATTTCATTCGGTGATTGTCACCCAGTGTATATTCACTCGATTATAATCATTCACCAATCATATTCATTCACCGTGTTCACCGTTCGAAAAAACTTCGAGTTGAGTATCGTTATTGTTCATCGTTTCAACTTTCCTCATATGAGTTCGACTTTGTTAAATCACCATTAATTTTTGGTAACTCCAAAAATTCTAAATCTTTGCAATATTATAGAGCATCGAATTAGCTTTCCAATGGTTCAAACGGTGAGTCAATCGGAGTCCGGACGAGAGAGTTATGGTCGTTTCGATTTTGGCGATCATCGCCGACCGAACTTCGGCCGTGTCGTCCGACATGGCCCGTGCCGTACTCGTCCGAAATGCGGTTTACGCCGACCAGGCTCGACCGCTTTCGTCGACACGGCCCGTGCCGTACTCTTCCGATAAGCCTGGAGCATCGCCGACACGCCCGGCCGTGTCCCAGACACGGCCGAGTCATGCCGAAGTCGCCGTCGGGCGGGTCGCTATCGGAAGGCCCTCGGCGCCGCGACCGTGTCGATCCGGACACGGTCGAGTCACCGCGGCCAATCGGCCAGCCGTGCGACACGACCGTGCCCGATCGGCACGGCCGTGTCCGGCAGCACCAACCCCTATAAATTCATTTTTTTCACCCATTTTCTGCATTTTCTTCACCTTCAACCGAGAGATAAGGCTTGAGGGAGGGTTTTTCCTTCACAAATCATTTGGGTGTTTGATTTTCTTCATCTCCTTTCGATCGTGAAGCCCGGATAATCAATCTAACGCGTATTCTTCGGATTGAAGCACTTGGATCATCAAGAGGTAATTCCTTCAACACTTTGGACTTCGATTTTGTGTTGAAATAGGATGTTTTGGACGTTATAATCATGATATATGAAGGGATATGTATATGATTATGAGTTTGTATAAGGATTCATTGGATTATTGAGGGATTATTCAAGAACACTTTGGAAATCGAGTTGGAATTGGGGATTTTCGACTAATTGTTGTTATAATCACGTTTTCGGATAATCATAACGGATTATTGATCGTATTGGAGATGTTTTGTTGATTTGAAACACTTCTTGGGGATTTGAAGTTGATATTATTGAGGTTTAGTTGTATACAATCAAAGTTGGCCTCTAAGTGTTCGATATAATGCCCCGATGAACTTGGTTTAATCGTATCGACGTCTTGAGTTCGTTTTATTCGTGTTTAATTCGTTATTAATCGGATTGTTGGTAATTGTAATGAATTAAGGTTGTTCGAGCGACCGGTATCTTGGTTAGGACGTTGTTCGTGGACGGACATTCTTCATTGTTGTTGTGTAAGTTAATTCTTACTCGGTTAAAAGGATATTCATACATTTTGTTGTTGATCATTCATAATCATAACTCATTCATCATTGTATTAATCATATTGAGACTTGTAATTGTTGAACAATCACATCATTAACGGAACGGCGCTCCAACCATTCCATTAAAACTATCCATCACTTCATTATTACTCTCATCTCGGTGAGTCATTCTTAACTTTGTCGGATTATTATTATTCATTGATATTCATTATGGTCATTCTTGTTCATATGACCTTCTGGGTTCATATTGCGTGGCCGGGTGCGGATGTGTGGAATTTTTAGTCGGGCACGTGATGGCCATGTATTGGGAGTGATACATTGGACTGTGCACACGGTAACGATTACCTCCGTGAGACTAATTAGGTACAAGGCGGGTGTGTCGGTCATCCGTCTTGTACACTTGCACGTAACACTACGGGCGTACTATGATACTCTTCTTCAGCGTAATTCATAACTAAGGATATTTCCTAACTTCAGTTAAATCATGTTTGTGTATTTTCAACCCTTGAGGATTGTTGTTCTGTTTAACTGACCCCGGCTGGGGATTTTGTTTTTCAGGTCATGGCAAGGCAAACGCAGGGAATAGCATGTTGATGTCGAGGAGTCCTAGTGATACTAGTAGGGGCCCGATCTTTGCTTATTCATGTTATTGTCCTTTATTGTTCCGCTGCAGACTTTCATTTGAATACTCCGTTTCATTCAGTGTTGTGTATTTTATCTTCATATAAAATACACTAGTATTCGGTATTGTCCTGGTGTGTTGTAACTAAACTCCTCATCGGAGTAATTATTGTTGTAATGTAGTTCGGTACTACATTTATCTTGTGTAATTCATTCATTTTCATTTGCCTGGTGGGTCCCAGTTGGGGATCTACGGCACTGTAATATCCGCCTAGTTTGGGGTGTTACAGAGTTGGTATCGGAGCGTGGTTTTGAATACTACCTTCCGAGTCATGTCTCATTTGAAATCATCGTCATCAGACTAGTATCATTGGACTTTCGCGTCACGTGTGACCTGTGCAAATGCCGAGCCAATCGACCTAAGAACTGTAAGATTTCTAACGCCATGGTATAATTTCGCAATAGTCATTCATTCATCATTCATCAATTAACAATCCTCAAACATCATCATTCATTATGATCGTGACGATCATATTAACTCATTAATCACTTAATTCATTTCAATACTTAGTTAATGATCGTGACGATCATATTAACTCATTAATCACTTAATTCATTCCAATACTCGCTAATGATCGTGACGATCATGTTAACTCATTAATTAATCAATTAATTTCATTAATAAGTTGTCAATCTGGATGATCATATTTTCAAACTTGTTAAGTTATTCAATATAATCATTTTAAGAATTTCATCGTATAATCATGTAACTTCAGTAAATCATACATATAATCACTAAGTTAGAGCATGTATGCTCATTTTCATCATCTCATGACATAATCATAACGTGCTAATCATGCGGGAAATATAATCATTTTGCGACCTTCCTACTTCGATATGAGAGAAGCGTCGAGGATGCACGGAAGAGGCGCGGTGCGAACCGAAACCCGAGAAATAATCACTCATTGCCGAGAAATCGTGCCGGACTCGGCTCAATCGAGAAGATGTTCGGGTTGATCCACTCACTTTTATGCAGCCATGATGACCCATGCGCTTGCTCAATCATCATTGCGCCACTGACCGGATTAATCGAGAGAACTCTCCGTATGAGCCACCGCTAAGGAAAGTCTTGAACAACAACCTTCATTTGTCGCCAAGAAATCAACGGCGTAATCAATCCGAAGGCGGCAATCAACCTTCAAGAAGCCTCGTGTGAGTCCTATCGTTTCGAGCGACCTCTACGGCGCATAATCGTGCGGGATCTCATTCCCGAGCGGCGATTCGGCCATCACTGTTTCAATTGTGGGCAAGGTCATTTCAAGACCGAGTGTCAAACCGTCTATCACGTGCTATAATCGTGGAATTGCTGGGCATAAGGCCCGTTTTTGCCGAAAGGACTCCAAGTCGGCTCGTGTATCTCGTGCCCGAAGCAACCGGCGTTTGAGAATCGATCGCTTTGTCATCGCTGCTTAAGACAATGGAAGCAAATAGAGTTGGAGCTCGTATTTATCGGACGGAGCGTCGGTTCGGGACCGGCAAGTCCTGTGTTCATATGATGAGGAGGATCGACGATTCGGTGACCGAAGGATCTCGTATACTCATGATTTTATTTCAACTTGTGTGTACCTTTTGATGCCGGTACACCGCATTCATTCATTTTCGGATCATGCTTGAATAAACTTATTTCGGGATAGTCCTATTGCTTGTGGACCTCATACCATCGGTCTACCTGACGATGGAAGAATTTTCGAATCATACCGAATTAAGTTTAATGACCGCGATTGGTTGTTGGATCTAATCGTGGTGAACTTATCTTAGGACGATGTAATTTTCGGTATTATTGGTTTAACCGCCTTGATACTATCCTCGGTGTTTGTTAGCGTTTGGTCGCTATCTTTCCGTCGTTGGTTGTCGAATGTGTGCTTCAGGAAGTAATCCCGTTGTTCCTAGAATTTCTATTATGGCGGAAGCGAAGAAATTCCACAATCGAACTATTCAATCATTCATTGTTTCATTTTCATCGATTGGCCTTTCTAAGGCAATCGAGTCATTCAATCATTCATTGTTTCATTTTCATCGATTGTCCTTTCTAAGACAATCGAGTTATTCAATCATTCATTGCGTCATTTTCATCGATTGGCCTTTCTAAGGCAATCGAGTTATTCAATCATTCTTTGTATCATTCTCATCGATTGGCCTTTCTAGGACAATCGAGTCATTCAATCATTCCTTGTATCATCTTCATCGATTGGCCTTTCTAAGGCAATCGAGTTGTCCAATCATTATTGGTATCTCTTTTTATCAATTGACCATTCTAGGGCAATCGAGATGTTCAATCATTCGTGGTATCATTGTCATCGATTGACGATGTATTTCCAGGCGAGTTATCTGGTTGCCTTCACATAGAGTAAGGGAATTTAGGAGTGAGTTGGAGCCGGTACGTTCCATTTATCGAAGGCACCGTATCGGATGGCCCCGACCAGAATGCAGGAGTTGAAGATTCAACTTGAGGAATGGTTCGAGGAAGGTTATCCCCGACCGATTGCGTCCCCGTGAGGAGCACCAGTGTGATCTGTCAAGGAGAAGGATGGCTCGTCTCGTGTGTGTATTAATTACTAGGAGTTGAACAGGGTGATGATCAAGAGTAGTACCCTTTATCTCGTATTGATGATCTTTAAGATCAACTTCAGGGAGCTTCAGTATTTTCCAAGATCGACTTAAGATCTGGATATCACCGATTCATGGATTCGAGAGTCGGATATCGCGAGGACAGCGTTTCGTACACGCAATGGTCATTATGAGTTCTTAGTTAAGCCGTTCGGGCTAACTATTGCACCTGCTGTATTAATGGAGTTAATGAATCGTGTATTCATCGACTATTGGATAATTTTGTTGATGTCTTCATTTATGACATTATGTATTATTCTCGTGATCGAGAGGAAAACGAGGTACATCTTCATCAGGTTCTCGACGTGTTGAGACGCGAGCAACTTCATGGTAAGCTTTCCAATTGTGAGTTCTGGATGTCCGAAGTGATTTTCTCGGGCATGTAATTTCACCTGTCAGAGACCGTGTCGACCCTCAGAAGACGGAGGCCATCCTAGGTTGGCAACCTCCGAAAGGTGTTAAGTAAATCCGAAGTTTCCCCGGATTAGCTGATTAATTATCCAACCCACGACCGTAGCTAGCAACCGTGGTTTTCGCGTTGATAATTTGGCGTCGTTACCTTTATGGCGTCACCTTTCAGTTATTCACCAATCACAAGAGTTGAAGGATATATTTACTCACAAGGAGTTAAATATGCGACAGAGGCGGTGGTTGGAACTAATCAAAGATTTTGATATCGAGATCCTTTACCACCCGGGCAAGGCGAACGTTGTCGTCGACGCTTTGAGTCGTAAGTCCGTTCAAGAGCAAATGCTTGCCCGTTTAACAGTTCAGAACGAGCTTCAGCAGGAATTCCTTAGACCCGAGATTGAGGTCTGGCTTCAGCGAGTTCAGGGACAACCTCGTATGTTAGAGATTTCATCATCTCTGAGGATGCAATCAGGGAGAATCAGGGTTCAGACCCAGCATTGTTGCGCATTCGTGAAGATGTGGCTCAGGGGAAAGCCCCTGGATTCGTGGTCCACGAGGATGGACTTTTGAGGTTTAAGAACCGGTTCTGCGTACCGGTGAATGTCGAGTTGAAAAACTCTATTTTGTGAGGAGCTCATGCTATCCCTTATTCTGTTCATCCGGGGTCCAGCAAGATGTACAAGGACTTGAAACAAAATTACTGGTGGAGTAATATGAAGCGAGAAGTCGCAGAATTTGTTTCGAGATGCTTAACCTGTCAACAAGTCAAGATGGAACCTCAGCGACCGGCGAGTATGCTGATACCGCTCCCTATTTCAGAATGGAAGTGGGAAGACATTTCTATGGAATTCATCACGATTTGTCGACGAGTCATCGTGGCATAAATATGATCTGAGTGATTGTGGACCGCTCAACTAAATCAGCTCATTTCCTTGAGATCAAGGATACGTGGGGTCCCGAGAGACTGGATCAGTTGTTCATCAAGGAGATAGTGAGACTGCACGGTACTCCTAAGAGTATCGTTTCCGATCGTGACGGACGAATTGTTTCCCATTTTTGGAAATCAGTTCATCGTGCTATGGGAACTCAGCTTAATCTCGATCGCTTTTCATCCTCGGTCAGCGGACAATCCGAGAGGACTATTCGGACATTAGAAGACATGTTGAGGGCATGCGTCCTCGATTAGTAGACGATGGGGAAGCCCAATTCGTTGTTTAAGTCCACGTCTGAGATAGTTGGCATGCCTCCATTAAGATGGCACCTTACGAGGCCTTGTACGGTCGTCTTTGTCGATCTCCTTTGTGTTAGGATGACTTGTTAGAATCAATCGGCACCGAGCCCGATATGCTTATAGCCGCCCGGGAGAAGGTAGCTTTGATCAAGAGTCATATGTTGACAGCTCAGTCGGCGTAAATCATATGCGTATAATCGTCGCCGACCACTAGAGTTCGAGACGGTGACCACGTCTTGGTCAAGGTATCCCAGTCGAGGTATTTTCCGTTTCGGAAAACGGGGAAGTTAGTCCGAGATTCATTGGACCGTTTGAAATTTTGGATCGAGTAGGCGAGTTAGCTTATCGATTGGCTTTACCTCCGGCTTTGAGCCGAATTCATAATGTGTTTCATGTCTCTCGGGTGCGAAAGTGTGTTGCCGACCCAAGTCACTTTCTTCATTTCGACGACAGCGGGATCGCAGATGATCATTCGTACGAGGAGCGTCTGTGCAGTATTAGAGCGGCGAATCAAACAGTTGAGAAATAAGTCGATTCCTTTGGTCAAGATTCAGTGGTCCAGACATGGAGTCGAAGAGGCCACTTGGGAAACCGAGGAGATTATGCGGGAGGGTTATCCCGAGTTGTTTGACCCTTAGTTTCGGGGACGAAACTCTTTTTAAGGGGGGGAGTATGTAATACCCGGTTGTAATTCAGTCATTATCATTCAGTAATTTCATTCGGTGATTGTCACCCAGTGTATATTCACTCGATTATAATCATTCACCAATCATATTCATTCACCGTGTTCACCGTTCGAAAAAACTTCGAGTTGAGTATCGTTATTGTTCATCGTTTCAACTTTTCTCATATGAGTTCGACTTTGTTAAATCACCATTAATTTTTGGTAACTCCAAAAATTCTAAATCTTTGCAATATTATAGAGCATCGAATTAGCTTTCCAATGGTTCAAACGGTGAGTCAATCGGAGTCCGGACGAGAGAGTTATGGTCGTTTGATTTTGGCGATCATCGCCGACCGAACTCGGCCGTGTCGTCCGACATGGCCCGTGCCGTACTCATCCGGAAATGCGTGAAGTTTCCCGACCGTGCTCGACTGTTTCGTCCGACACGGCCCGTGCCGTACTCTTCCGGATAAGCTCGAACGATCGCCGACACGCCCGACCGTGTCCCGTGACACGGCCGAGTCATGCCGAAGTCGCCGCCGGGCGGGTCGCTATCGGAAGGCCCTCGCCGCGACCGTGTCGATCCGGACACGGTCGAGTCACTCGCCGGGCCAATCGGCCAGCCGTGCGACACGACCGTGCCGATCGGCACGGCCGTGTCCGGCACGATCAACCCCTATAAATTCATTTTTTCATCATTTCAGCCCATTTTCTGCATTTTCTTCACCTTCAACCGAGAGATAAGGCTTGAGGGAGGGTTTTTCCTTCACAAATCATTTGGGTGTTTGATTTTCTTCATCTCCTTTCGATCGTGAAGCCCGGATAATCAATCTAACGCGTATTCTTGGATTGAAGCACTTGGATCATCAAGAGGTAATTCCTTCAACACTTTGGACTTCGATTTTGTGTTGAAATAGGATGTTTTGGACGTTATAATCATGATATATGAAGGGATATGTATATGATTATGAGTTTGTATAAGGATTCATTGGATTATTGAGGGATTATTCAAGAACACTTTGGAAATCGAGTTGGAATTGGGGATTTTCGACTAATTGTTGTTATAATCACGTTTTCGGATAATCATAACGGATTATTGATCGTATTGGAGATGTTTTGTTGATTTGAAACACTTCTTGGGGATTTGAAGTTGATATTATTGAGGTTTAGTTGTATACAATCAAAGTTGGCCTCTAAGTGTTCGATATAATGCCCCGATGAACTTGGTTTAATCGTATCGACGTCTTGAGTTCGTTTTATTCGTGTTTAATTCGTTATTAATCGGATTGTTGGTAATTGTAATGAATTAAGGTTGTTCGAGCGACCGGTATCTTGGTTAGGACGTTGTTCGTGGACGGACATTCTTCATTGTTGTTGTGTAAGTTAATTCTTACTCGGTTAAAAGGATATTCATACCTTTTGTTGTTGATCATTCATAATCATAACTCATTCATCATTGTATTAATCATATTGAGACTTGTAATTGTTGAACAATCACATCATTAACGGGAACGGCAGTTCCAACCATTCCATTAAAACTATCCATCACTTCATTATTACTCTCATCTCGGTGAGTCATTCTTAACTTTGTCGGATTATTATTATTCATTGATATTCATTATGGTCATTCTTGTTCATATGACCTTCTGGGTTCATATTGCGTGGCCGGGTGCGGATGTGTGGAATTTTTAGTCGGGCACGTGATGGCCATGTATTGGGAGTGATACATTGGGTGTGCACACGGTAACGATTACCTCGTGAGACTAATTAGGTACAAGGACGGGTGTGTCCGGTCATCCGTCTTGTACACTTGCACGAGAACACTACGGGCGTACTATGATACTCTTCTTGGCGTAATTCATAACTAAGGATATTTCCTAACTTCGTTAAATCATGTTTGTGTATTTTCAACCCTTGAGGATTGTTGTTGTTTAACCGACCCATTTGGGATTTTGTTTTTCAGGTCATGGCAAGGCAAACGCACGGGAATAGCATGTTGATGTCGAGGAGTCCTAGTGATACTAGTAGGGGGCCCCGATCTTTCAGTTATTCATGTTATTGTCCTTTATTGTTCCGCTGCAGGCTTTCATTTGAATACTCCGTTTCATTCAGTGTTGTGTATTTTATCTTCATATAAAATACACTAGTATTCGGTATTGTCCTGGTGTGTTGTAACTAAACTCCTCATCGGAGTAATTATTGTTGTAATGTAGTTCGGTACTACATTTATCTTGTGTAATTCATTCATTTTCATTTGCCTGGTGGGTCCCAGTTGGGGATCTACGGCACTGTAATATCCGCCTAGTTTGGGGTGTTACATTGGATACCAACTATCAGGTAGCGCACGCTAACATAAGGTTAACGTACGCTAAGGTCAGGCTGTTAGCGCACGCTACCGAAGGTACTTAGCGCACGCTAACGATTGATCGAAGTCTTGGACTACCGGTACGCGTTAGCGCACGCTAACATCATGAGTTAGCGCGCTAAGCCGATATAAATAGGACGATTCACCCAACTTTCGTCATTTCTTCATTTCTCAATCATTTCGGACGAGCTCGGGCGATTCGGAAAGGTCTTTTCGAGCTGCAATCATCTAGCATCATCTTCAAGCTTCTAAGTTGGATTAATCATCATCTAAATCAGTTTCATCACTCCAAATCAAGGTAATGATTCTTGGATCTAGAATTTCGGATCTTGGGTGTTTTGCTTTCGATCTCTTCGTGTAAATCGATATTATGTTGGAATATGTTAGATATGTATTATCTATCTTGGATACATGTATTTCTACGGATTCATTGGTGTAATTTTCGGAATTTGTGAATAATTGAAGAATTGTTCAAGAACCCTTACGGGTTGACTTTGGAATTTTGGGGGTTTTCGACTAAATGTTGTTGAAATATCGTTCTAAGTATTCCTATTGGATTATTGATAGTATTCATGAGTTTTTGTGGGTTTGAATCATTCATTGGGAGTTGGTTTCGATGTAATTGAGTTTTGGTTGTAAACAATTGGAGATTGTTTACAACGCGTTTGTGTAAATGCCCCAATGAGTTTGGGTATTGTTGTATCGACTTTTGAGTTGGTTGTGATCATGCTTGATTCATGTATTAAGAGAATTGTTGGTTTTTGTGTTGTTTAAGGTTGTTCAAGCGGCCGGTAATTTCATTAAGGACGTTGATCGTGGAAGTACCTTCTCGCCTTCGGTTTGAGGCAAGTTTTATACTTGTACTGGTCAATGAGCTAATGTCATCATGTATGTGTATGAATGTGTTGTATCGTTCCGAGACTTAGTCTCTTCATGAATTCATTGATATCAAGAGATCGTTCGATACGATACCTTCCGGCAATTTTGCCAAATGTTTATTGTTGTTCGTTAACGGCCGATTCAAGGCATTGTAGTACTCATTATTAATGTCATTGTCGATAGCCGGTTCGCGGTATCGATGTATCGATTTTTGTTGATATAGATGTCAATTTAAGACATCGTTGAGATCATTGTTATTCCTGTTTGGATCGTCATTAAAACTGTACAGGCCGATTAAAGGTATTGGCTTATTCATTTCTCACCTTCGTCGTCGGTAACCGATTAAAGGTGCCGAGGCATCATTCGTATCATTGTCATCGTTTGGCCGTTCTCAGGCAAATCTAAATGTTCAATCATTCACTGCATCATTGTTATCGATTGACCTTTCTAAGGCAATCGAGGTATTCACTCATTCATCGTGTCATTGTTATCGATTGACCTTTCTGAGGCAATCGAGGTATTCACTCATTCATCGTGTCATTGTTATCGATTGACCTTTCTGAGGCAATCGAGGTATTCACTCATTCATCGTGTCATTGTTATCGATTGACCTTTCTGAGGCAATCGAGGTATTCACTCATTCATCGTGTCATTGTTATCGATTGGCCGTTCTCGTGCAAATCGAAGTGTTCAATCATCCCGCATCATTGTGGTCGGTTGGCGTTCTAAGGCAATCGAGGTGTTAATTTGGGGATCACAAGGACGGTGTCTATCCGTGTGTTACTATCATCGTGTTGGCCGACTCAAGGCGGCACACTATCATTCATTGTGATACGGCTTCGTGCCGTGGCTTCGGCCCTAATTGTGATACGGCCGATGCCGTGGCTTCGGCCCTCATTGTGATACGGCCGATGCCGTGGCCCGCCCTAATTGTGATACGGCCGATACCGTGGCTTCGCCCTAATTGTGATCTGGTGGATGCCGTGGCTTCGCCCTCATTGTGATACGGCTTCGTGCGTGGCTTCGCCCTCATTGATACTGACTTCGGTCATTCGACTTCAGTGTTTGTGATATTTGTTAATTTCATTGAACGGCTTGTAAGCCTTTATTATTGTCTGGTAATTTCATTGGAGCCTTCGGGCATTGTGATTCATAATTAATTCATCTGGTTTGGTTCATGTCTTGTAATTCATTGTGGTATTCGTGATTTTGATTCGCCGTCGGGCACTTATGTTCTAACCTGTCGAACAGGTATTAATAGTATGCCGTGGGCATAGTATTTCACGAATGCTCGGTTCTTACCTTGGTTTGTGAGCATCTCGTATTATTATTATCATTGTACCGTTTCATTCTGCCTTTGGATGCATATCATGTTATACATGTATTTGATGTTCATTATCTGGATGACTGACCCCGTGGGGGCGGAACATGTTTTCATGTTTTAGGTGCTTGCGAGGAGAGAGTTGAGACACAGGGGCATGACGTTGGCAACGAGGCATTCGAGCGATACTAGTCCGAGTTGTTCATTGTTGGTCAGTCAGCTGGAGTGTACTCCGGTATCGTCAGTTGTTGTCATATTGTATTACCCGAACAGATG
>JAWKAU010000403.1:62500-80000 GCA_033398695.1 Orobanche coerulescens | reverse complement strand
TGTCCTGTCTACTATCCGGCAAAACCACGGCCGAGGAACGGGCTTGGCGAGAATCGTGGGGAAAGAAGACCTGTTGATCTTGACTCGAGTCCGACTTTGTTAAATGACTTGAGAGGTGTTGGATAAGTGGGAGCCGAAGGCGAAAGTGAAATACCACTACTTTTAACGTTATTTTACTTATTCCGTGAATCGGAGGCGGGGCACGGCCCCTTCTTTTGGACCCAAGGCTCGCTCCGTGGGCTAATCCGGGCGGAAGACATTGTCGGAGTGGGGAGTTTGGTGGCGGCACATCCGTTAAAAGATAACGCAGTGTCCTAAGATGAGCTCAACGAGCAGAAATCTCGTGTGGAGCAGAAGGGTAAAAGCTCGTTTGATTTTGATTTCGGTCTGAATACGAACCGTGAAAGCGTGGCCTAAAGATCCTTTAGACCTTCTAAATTTTAAGCTAGAGGTGTCGGAAAAGTTACCACGGGGATAAGCGGCTTGTGGCAGCCAGCGCTCATAGCGACGTTGCTTTTTGATCCTTCGATGTCGGCTCTTTCTATCATTTTGCGAGAATTCACCAAGTGTTGGATTGTTCACCCACCAATAGGGAACGTGGTCGGGTTTAGACCGTCGTGAGACAAGTTAGTTTTACCCTACGATGATCGTGTCGCAATAGTAATTCAACCTAGTACGAGAGGAACCGTTGATTCGCACAATTGGTCATCGCGCTTGGTTGAAAAGCCGATGTGTGAAGCTACCATGCGTTGGATTATGACCGAACGCCTCTAAGTCGAATCCGAGCTAGAAGCGATGCATATGCCCGCCGTCCGCTTGCCGACCAGCGCCCCGGGCTCCCAAGGGCACGTGTCGTTGGCGAAGCCACCACGGCAGAATAGCCGTGTTGGCCGCCTTGAAGTACAATTCCCATCGAGCGGCGGGTAGAATCCTTTGCAGACGACTTAAATACGCGACGGGGGATTGTAAGCAGCAGAGTGGCCTTGCTGCCACGATCCGCTGAGATTCAGCCCTTTGTCGCTTCGATTCGAACCCCCCCCAAGTCTCTCCCCATCAACTTAACATATATTTCCTCTCACCCAACCATATCGGAGGTTACAAATGCGTGAGTCCAGTGCTCTCTATGTCCCCCGTTTGTCTACGAGAAGTTTTCTCGAAGTCTTTTTATCAATCTAGGGTTGATCAAGGCATCTAGTGCTGTGCCAGCTCGGAGTCCCGACGGTTACTTCGAGACGGTGCACAAGCACAACATGAAGTGTGGTAAAATATTGTTGGGTTGTGCGTCGGCTCGGAGTCGCAATGGTTATTATTATCAAGGAGTGTACAACAAGCACGACTGAAAGTCGGGAAGGCATGCCGACTGAGTCGGTAAAAAATATCTCGTTTTGAGATCGTGGAGTGCCAATAGTGCACATTATGAAATTCGAGAAGGCATCACGACTTTGTCGGGAGAAAAAGTCTCATAGGTTGTGTGCCGGCTCGGAGTCGCAGATGTTATTTATCATCAAGGAGTGTGTCCAACAAGCACAAATGAA
This sequence comes from Orobanche coerulescens, assembly GCA_033398695.1. Taxonomy (NCBI): domain Eukaryota; kingdom Viridiplantae; phylum Streptophyta; class Magnoliopsida; order Lamiales; family Orobanchaceae; genus Orobanche; species Orobanche coerulescens. The sequence goes on along the minus strand of JAWKAU010000403.1, from coordinate 78,465 downwards.
AGTCGGGTCGGTAAAAAAAAATGTGTTATTGGCTCCAAAGACTTTTTCTCTATGTGTCATGGGTGGAAAAGACTCCAATATATACCAAAAACAAAAGTTGTACTTGTGGGGATTTGAACTCCCTACCTCATGCAAAACAATAAAAGTTTCAACCACTACACCACATATGCAATTTGTGGATAGAGGAACACTTTTATATATAGGGTTGATGTAACTTGAAATTTGCCTTTTCCAAAATCGACCAATCACATCATAAAATTAAGGTTAAGAGCATTGTTGTGCAAATTTGAAATTTCAGAAAATTGATCTCGGATCGATGGTATGTAGAGTTTGAAAATCTAAAAACCATATAATTTTACTTAAAAACCAAATTAACATATGAAAAACACATTGTTTTGAAAAATTCGAGGGCCAAACCGCCGTAGGCGGTTTGCAGCTGCGAAGATCTCGTCGAGATACCCGAAATCAAAAAAAAATTCATCCAAAACGGACATTTCTACGCAAAGTTATGCCCTTCCAAAGTTTTGCATTCCCGCAACGCAATTGCGGAGTGGGTTCTCCGGCCTTGCAATGTCTACTGCACTCGTTCGTTTTAACTAAATTAAAAAAAAATATTTATTTTTATATATTATTAAATAATTTTCAACAATTATTAAATAAAGATATATTTTAAAAAATAAATACTCTTATTTCGTAATTTTGACTAAATTAAAAATAAATAATTGATTTTTATATATTATTAATAATTTTGCAGCAATTAATTATTATTTTAAGATAAAAAAAATGCATTTAAAACATACTATTTCGTAATTTTAACTAAATTAAAAAGTAATTTAGTTATTTTTATATTAATAATAATATTTTAGTAATAATTTATAATTATAAAATAAACAAATTAAATTTTAAAAGTAAAAAGTAATCTGTCGTAATTTTTAATTCATATTTTGATTTAGTTATTAAGGTTTTTTTATATTTTCAATAATTATTGATTTTTTTATTTATTTAATATTTATAAAATTATAAATTTCTTATTATTGTGTAAATATAATGTTTTATATTTTTATCAATATGAACTTATATAATAATTAATTTATAATAACTTATATTGGCTTTAAATTCGGAGTGGGTTCCTCGGCCTTTCAATGTCTCTTGCACTCACAAGGATTATTCTTCTAAGCCTATTATAGGGGGAGGGTGTGTGAGAGGGTGTCGTGGTGTTGCTTACTTGCGAGTAACTTCCAGTAGAGTGCGGCCGTAGCCCTCTAAAGAAACACACAAGAAAGTTTTCCTAAGTGTCGAGAACAAGATTCCGGCGACTTGCTCAGGTGGGTAGTGTGGGCGAGCGGCATTCTCTAACGTGGGCGTTCGATAACCAACACAGTAGTCGGGCGACCATGGTGCGGTGTTGCTTGCTTGTGCAAACATCGCAGAGAGAAGCTAGATTTTGTATTTGAGATCTTTGTCAGTGAGTTGGTTGGTTGGTTGGTTCGGTCGGCGGTAACCTCCGCCGCTCGTGGGCTTTTTCGGCATTGTCTCGAACGGGAGTTTGGTAAGGCTGCTTGGGTGGGCGGTCTCGGTGAGCGACGTGCAGTACGTGAGCGTTTGATAACCTATTGGGTCGTCGGACGAGCATGGTGAGGCGGTCGCTTGTTGGGGCAAAACATCGTAGTGGGCTGCCATGTTCTGCGATTAGATGCATGTTCGGAAATTGCTCGGTGGGTTCGGTAAAGCGGTGCCCCATCGCTTGTGGGCATTTCCTAGTAATTATTCGACCGAGATTTCGATTAGGCTTCGGTGGGTAGCACGAGGGAGCGACGTGCAGTACGTGTAGTTCGATAACCTAGGTGGTCGGGCAAGCACGGTGAGGCGGTCGTTTCTTTGGGCATAACATTGTAGTGGAGAGCTATGTTCTTTGAGTTTATGCGTTGCTATTGAAATGCTCCGTGGGTTCGGTAGTGCGGTCCCTTGCTCGTGGGCTTTTTGGCAATGTTGCGAACAAGATTTGATGAGCTACTTCGGTGGGTAGCCTTTGCAAATGACGTGCGATGCGTGGGCGTTCGATAACCTAATTGGTGGTCGGGCGAGCATGGTGAGGCGGTCGTTTGTTTGGGTAAGACATCGGAGTGGAGTGCTATGTTCTTGAGTCGAAGCATTGCTCTTGAAATGCTCCGTCGGTTCGGTAGTGCGGTCCCTTTTTGCTCGTGGGCTTTTTTTGGCAGTGTTGCGAACAAGATTTCAGTGAGCTACTTTGGTGGGTAGCCTTTGCAAATGACGACTGCACGTGGGCGTTCGATAACCTAATTGGTGGTCGGGCGATCACGGTGAGGCGATCGTTTGTTTGGGTAAGACATCGGAGTGGAGTGCTATGTTCTTGAGTCGAAGCATTGTTCTTGAAATGCTCGGTTGGTTGATTGGTCCCTTGTCCCTAATATTTAAAGATGGCTTGTTCCTATCGGATGGCTGGTGTTGCTTCAGTGAAATATTCAAGTTTGTTGGTCCCTTGTCCCTAATATTTAAAGATGGTGTGTTCCTATCGGACGGTTGGTGTTGCTTCGGTGAAATAAAAATCAAGTTTCTTGATTGTGAGCTCGATTGGATGCTATGTTTTGTTGTCAGCTCCTTGTGGGTATCGGTAATGGGTGCATTCGGCGAAGTCGAATGTTGGTTAAGAATGAGCATCATTGGTTTTTGGAAATTCTTTTGAATTCGAAACCATGTTCAGTATGATCATGTGTCTTGCTAGTGATATGTTTCCTACGTGCCTATAGGGGAAATGCTTGGTAGTGAGTTGTTGTTTCTGTCATGAAGCACATATTATGTTTCGTGATGGCTTATAATTCCTGGTGTTCGGGCATTGTATACGTATTGTGCGTCAGTGTTGATTTGTTTATATGAGTACGTTGGATCAATTCTCGGGCAACGACGCCGTCTCATATATGACTCTTGATTATTAGCTCAAGCATGTCTTGGTCTTTGTTGGTTTACAGTGTTGAGTACCTATCTTGAAGGCATTTGAATGATTGAAGTGTCAAGTTTTTCGCATTGTGCTGCTCCCCCTTTGTGGATGCGGTGTTGGGTGAACCACAAACCACCTGTTGTGTTCCACGTTTAATGCCCCAATTTGTGTGCCTTAGATGTTGGCCCATGGCGCGGTGTACGATCTCTTGGATACGGAATATTTAGTAGGTAAGAGGTGTTCAATCGCCGCTTACCTCGAATCATGCGTTCGGCGCTTCGTGCGAACGACGACCGTGCACGTTTTGAATGAGCCCTTGTGGCTTAGCTCATGTGTTGCCGGCGTCTTTAAGGAATGCTACCTGGTTGATCCTGCCAGTAGTCATATGCTTGTCTCAAAGATTAAGTCGTTGATATAATTTTGGGCGTGTAGAGGGGCTCGTCCTCCCTCAACATTTTGGGCGTGTAGTGGGATCCGTCACCCCACACTCTTTTGGTCCGTCTAATATATGTGGTGGTTTTTTAAAAAAAAAAAAAAAAAAAAAGAAGTATGAACTAATTCACAATTCAAAAATTTTTCTGAATGCTCTCTCTCTCTCTAGATATTTTCTCCTCCTTCTCTCTACAATATTCATCTATTCTTCATTCAGCTTTTGAGTTTTCCGGGCATATTCAACTGATAACGTCCTTTTTCTTTACTGTTTCCGCCGCCTAGGCGCAGTTTCTTTAATAATATCTTGCCGATGGCGAGAAAAATTATTTCACTCGGAGCAGCCCCATGTGATTCATTTGGGGATACTCCCCAGACTTCAAACCAGTTTCCCACGACGAACGGTCATAATAAAATACAAACTACTGAAATTTCTATCGCAAAAACCGGATCTGAGAATCTCCAGTTGAATGCTCAGAATAAAAAAACATATATTCATCTGCCCATCTCATGTGAGCCGATTCCCCTTGTCACATCTGGGGAGTACCCCCAGTCAACTCTCACCTTTAATAAAAAACCTGGAGCGTCTTCTCCAAGTTCTTCTATTCTTCTTCCTCAACAGAATTTCATCTCATCCGATGCTCCCATCCTCGGCTCTTCTGGTATTTTTTTCTCGCCGGCGGACCTCTCCGTTTCGGCTGCTCGGTGCCCTGGTGGACCCGTTTTTTCGCATCCCCTTCCAAGTTCTTCTTCCCCATCTGGTGCTGCGTCTTCGGCGGTGGTCGCGTCGGGTGCTCTTCCTCCGGTCGGGCAGGGTCCTTCCGCGGCGATCGGGTCAGTCGGCACCTCAAATCCTCCCGCGGCGGTCTCTGTTGCTTCCGTTGTTGCTGGTCGCGATGCCGTCGTCCCTTCCGCGTTGGTTGGCGGATCTCCGGAGCAGCTTGAGGAGGGCGAGATCTCGGTTTTTGGGAGCTCTGGTCCTTCTGTGGGTGTGGCGTCGTTAGCTGGGGGTGCGGTTCCGGTTGGTGGTTCGGCCGGGTCTTTTCCTCCGGGTCGCCTTCTTGCTCCGTCCCAGGTCCTGCCAGTACTAGGTAAGTATGTCCGGTAATATGTCCTCTGCTTTTTGCAACCATTCTATTGCGTCGGCCGTCGCCGACGGGGTCTTAAAATATCACGTGCCTATACTTCATGTTCCCTCAGCTGGGGCTAAGCATCGGGACGCTGGCTTTGTTAACCCGGTGGTGACGGAGAACACCTCTGGTACCTCTGACGGTAATCCTGAGGGTGCTCCGGTTAATCCCGTCGGTAAGATTCAGTCTTTTGCTTCTATTGTTGCTAATAATTCTGCATCCGGATCCCGTTTGGGGTCTATTGATTCGTCGGCGGAGATTCCGACGGCGGTGTTTACTAAACTTGAATGTGACGAGGTTTCTGTTGTGTATAAATTTGCGTTGATAGGAAAATTTTCATTTGGCAAACCCCCGAACGAATCGATAGCTAATCATTTGAAAAACTCTGGATTTGGTGTGTGTAAGGTTCAGTTTCTTAATGCTAAACATGTACTTATTTCGTTAGGGAGTGAAGCTGCCTACACTAAACTTTGGCTTAGTCGTGAATCACATGTGTTGGGTTTTCCGATGAGATTATTTAAATGGTCGCCATTTTTTAATTTCAAACATGAACCGGCTATTGTCCCTGTTTGGGTTAAAATCTTGGCATTACCAATTCAATGGTTTGATTTACGTGCTTTACAAACTGTGTCGTAGTTAATTGGAAATTTTCTTAAACCGGATCCACAAACTCTTAATCGGACTAGATTGAATTATGCTCGGGTGTGTGTTGAAGTCAATCTGCAAAATAACCTACCCGATCAGATTGCTATAAAATGCGATGGAGTTTCGACAATACATTCGGTGGAGTACGAAAAACTCCCAAAATATTGTTCGCATTGTCATCATATCGGGCATGATATAGATATGTGTTATTTTAAAAATCCATCACTGAAACCTAAAGAGTTCCCTAAATTCAATCATTCGCGTCAAACAGCTACTATTAATACTGATAATGCTAAATCTATTATATTGAAAGAACCGATTCCTATTGGTGCAAAAGAAACAGTTAGTGCTGCTAATTCAACAAGCGTGGCAGCCAATCAAAAAGAAAAATGCTTTCAAAGCGCTCCAAAACTTGGAGGAGCAGGAGGTCAGGGGACCATTTATTAATAACTTGTCCCTCCCCCAAAATGTAGTTAATAAATTGGCAGGTGAGGCGGAAGGTCGTGATGCGTCGGACAGATCGAAAGAAATAGATCCAATGCCCGAACAGGGTTTCAATGCTGCTGACAAGGGCAAGAGGTCTCAGATTGAGACAAGCAATATGTTCGAGTTGTTACAGATTGAGGAGGAATTGAACGCCAAAAATAAGGAGATAGTAGATAATCAAAACATTAATGTTCATGTTTTACCTCTTCCCCAAAAAAAAAATATTGATTGTAATAAACCCTCCCCGCCTATAGGAGTGGATGTTATCGTGGTTGATTCCCTTCCCTCCAAAATGACTGGTGAATGTTCTGTTAATCCCACCCCAGACTCCCCTCCAGTCATTTTGGATATTTGTGATGATTCGTTGAATGATTCTCAATTTGAGGCTCCTGCTGCTCGGCCTAATTCTCCTTCGGCCCTTAAGCTGGATCATTCTACTGGGACAGGTATTTCTCTTAACCAATCACCTTTGAATGTCCCTCCCCTCATTTTACGTGATAATATGCGTGATGATGTGATGGATAATGTATGTGATGAGTCATCTAATAGTTCGGGAACCCAACCCGCACAGGTTATTGGGACCAGTAGGGGCATCACTCAAGATCCCCAAAAACTCCCCTCGATTCAGAATCATTTATCCTCGGATGAGGAATCTGAGCCTGGGGAGTTTAAGGATGATGTTGACGAGGTCAACTCGGAACCTTCTTTTGACTCTAGGGAGGATATGTTTGAACAATCCTTGTCGGAAGGGAACGAATCTAATCAAACGGAAACTATAAATAAACTTGTGCTTGCACTTCCGGTTAGAGTAGAGATAGAACCGGAAGAAACTAAACCGACTAATACATCTAAAAAATCTAAAACGAGCAATAGCACTAACAAATTCCAAGTATCCACCCGTTGAACCCGTAATAATGGTTAATTCTATTATCTGGAATGTTAGAGGTATTGGGAATGAGTCTGCTCAAAAAATTGTTAAACTATTCAAAAAAGATTATCGACTTAATATTTTGGCACTTATTGAGCCGAAAGTTGATTTAAATGCTTCGTATTTCTGTAGATTATTTGGTTTTGATAAAGTTGTTGCTAATCGGAATAATCATATTTGGATTTTTTCGGATATCAACACTAATATTTCTGTAATTAAGAACACCGACCAATTGCTCCATACGACGGTACTGCATAATTCTTCCCCAGACCCTTTCTTGTTTTCAGTTGTGTATGGTAAGAACACGAAAATTGAGAGGCGGGATTTGTGGGAGGATTTAATTTCAGTTAGTCAAGTCCACACTCCGTGGATGGTGGGCGGTGATTTCAATATCGTCCTCCATCCTTGTGAAAAAAGAGGGGAAAACCCACCTATCCCGTCAGAGATGGAAGAATTTATGGATGCTATCCTTGAATGCGACCTCACCGATGGAGGGTATGTGGGTTCTCCTTTCACTTGGTATAGTAATTCTATTTGGCAAAGGTTGGATCGTATTTTTTTCTCTTCCGAGTGGTATAATAAATTCAATAATTGTGTTGTTAGGCACATTCCTAGACACACTTCGGACCATCATGCTCTACTTTGTGAATTCTCCTCCTCTCGGATTAAACACCCCTCGTCCTTCCGATTCCAAAATATGTGGACTAAACACCACGAGTTTTTGGAGGTGGTTAGAGATTCTTGGTCCATTCCGATGCCATATACTGGTCTTTCCAAACTTTCTAAAAAACTTTCCCGTCTTAAACTTGCTCTTAAAGACTGGAATAGGAGTGTGTTTGGGAATGTTTTTGTTAAAGTGGCCGAGGCTCAAAACCGTGCGGCCGAAGCGGAGTACAATTTTGACAATGATCCTTCTGATGTCAATAAGGAATATCTTCGTAAAATGAATGAGAATCTAATCTGGACTCTTTCTCTTGAAGAAATGTTTTGGAAACAAAAAACGCAAACGAAGTGGATTTTGGAAGGGGAGAGAAATAGCAAATTCTTTCATGATCTTGTTAATAAGAAAAGAAAAATGAACTTCATCCATAATATTGTTGATAATGGTACTAATCTCTCGGACCCTAAGGATATTGCCAACTCGGCGGTCCATTATTTTGATAATTGCTTTACCAAAGAGAACACCGAGTGCGAGAATGTGAGGCTTGACATCATTCCTAAAAATATTGACCTCGTAGATAATAATATGATTTGTGGTATTCCTTCGTTGGAAGAGGTTAGAGGTGTGATTTTTGACATGGATAGTGGGAGTGTTGCCGGGCCAGACGGTTTTAATGCTAAATTCTATCAAGTGTGTTGGGATATCATTCAATTTGATGTTCTTGATGCGGTTATTGATTTCTTTAAAGGGGCGGAATTAACTCAAGCGTATTCTTCTACGACGCTATCATTAATTCCTAAAATTCCATCCCCTAATTCTTGGAAAGATTTTAGGCCCATTAGCCTTTGCAATACCTCTTACAAGATTCTTTCTAAACTTTTGAGCAAAAGGCTAAGTGGGCTGCTTCCTCGCATCATTAGCCCCTCTCAATCGACTTTTATAAAAGATCGCCTCATTACGGACAACATTCTTATGGCATTGGAGGTGACTCATGATATATCCCGGTCTAAACTTAACACCATTATTAAATTAGATATGGAGAAAGCCTACGATAGGGTGAATTGGGATTTTTTGTTTAAAATTTTGGAGCTATTTGGTTTCTCGCCTTGTGCTATATCACTTATTAAACAATGTGTTTGCTCACCTTGGTTTTCAATTATTATTAATGGCTCCCCGGTGTGTTATTTCAAAAGTGGCAGAGGCCTTCGCCAAGGGGACCCGATCTCTCCTCTTTTATTTGTCCTTGCGGCCGATTATTTTTCTAGACTCATTGAGGACACATTTTCTAAAAATCCGAGTATGTTTTTTATTATTCGGAAAAATATCCGGATTACTCATTTGGCTTATGCGGATGATATGTTACTTTTTATTAAAGCCAACAAGAGTAATCTTCAAATTCTTAACCACTGTCTTTATCATTACGAAGGGACTTCGGGTCAGAAAATTAATAAGTCCAAAAGCCTTTTTGTTATACATAGTCCGGGTATAGAAGACAGTCTTTTGGTTAAGGCGCTTACGGGTTTTGAATCTTCTTGCTTACCTATCCAATATCTCGGGGTTCCCCTTTGGAAAGGTAACCCGACTTTTGCTATGTTCCACAACGTGATTCTTAAAATCCAAAATAAAATTGCTATGTGGAATCACCACCTCCTTTCTTTAGGGGGCAGAATTGAGCTGATCAAATCGGTTTTGAACTCGATCATCTTTTATTGTTTACAAGTGATAAAACCGCCCGGTAATGTTATATTGTTTATTGAGAGACTTTTTAACAAATTTTTGTGGGGATCTAATCAGCATAGGCATAAAATTCATTGGGATTCTTGGAATAAATTGTGCTTTCCCACTAATGAAGGTGGCATTGGCTGTCGGGATCTTAATGACACCATTCGTGCGGCTGAACTGAAAATGTGGTGGCGGTTCCGCACTACTAAAAATATTTGGTCGAATTTTATTAATGCCAAGTATTGTAAAAGACTCCACCCGATGATTGTTAAAAGTAATCCGTATGATTCTTCTATTTGGAAAAGACTTTGCTCAATAAGAACCCATACGGATGATAATATTTGGTGGAGTAGTGGGGATGGTAATATCTCCTTTTGGCATGATAGATGGTGTGAGTTTAGCCCGCTCTCCACTATTTTCCCGACTAAATCAAAATTGTGTCTTGCCTCTTTTTGGGATGGTTCGAATTGGGATAGGGAGAAACTTTTATCGGTTCTCCCTAGCCATTTGTGTGATTACATTAGTGCTTTCCCAACTTGTTATAACTTCACTAAACCATGCTGGAAACTCTCTTCTAATAGTAATTTCTCTTTTAAAAGTGCTTGGGAAAGTACTAGACAATGTAATAATGAACATAATTTTCTTCAGAAATGTTGGAATCCTTTGATTACCCCTACCATTTCCTTTTTTATGGTTCGTGTTTTTAATGGCTGGACTCCAACTTCGGACTGTCTTGCTCGGAGAGGGATGATCCTCGATATCCCTTGTTTTTGTTGTCACGAGCCGGAAACATTATCGCATCTTCTACTTAGTGGCCCCGTCGCAACAAAAGTTTGGGATGTGTTCCATACTATTGCCGGTTTCAAGAGGCCGAACACAAACAATATTGCAATGGCCTTGGCTCCGTGGTTCAACAATTCGAGAGGTAAAATTCATATTTTCCACATCATCCCAATCCTTATTGCTTGGTTTTTGTGGTGTTGTAGGAATGACAAAAGGATGAAAGCCATACCATTCACGGCCGAGAGGGTGTGCGGTCGGATTTGGAACTATCTCCGGGCTCTTAAAGTACCCGAAAAAATCAATGGATCTTTTTGGAAGGGGGCTGCCAACTATGCGATTCGTCTTGGAGCGAAGGCTGCCCGAAACAAATCATTACATTTTTTTGCGGTTAGATGGGCTAAACCGTGTTTGGGGTGGGTTAAACGTAATACGGATGGTGCGGCCAAGGGTAATCCGGGTTGTGCGGGGTCGGGTGGCATTATTCGTAACCATTTAGGAGTCCCGTTGCTTTACTTCTCGGAATTTTTAGGGGACCAAACTAACACTTATGCAGAACTTTATGCGATATGGAGGGGAAACGACCTTTGTTTGGATAAAAAATGGGACAACATTTGGGTGGAAACGGATGCTAAAGTTGCTATTCGTCTCATTCATGACAATGCCAATTGCCATTGGAAACTCCAAAGTTTGATTGTGAAAATTCGGAAATTTCTGTCCAAGGCCAATATTCGCATCTCCCACATTTATAGAGAAGCAAATGGTGTTGCCGACATCTTGGCTAATCAAGGATGTCATCGTCGGGATTTTTACTGTTCAGATGGCCGTGATCTTAAAGGCAAAATTGTTGGGCTGATTAGGCTTGATAAAATGAGCTTTCCTTATATTAGGAGTAAAAAGATTTGATTGTGGCCTTTCTTTGTTTGGGCCGTTTCGTTAATTGCTTATGTTTTAAGTTTGGGCGTGTAGAGGGGCTTGTCCTCCCTCGATCTCTTTGGGCGTGTAGTGGGCCTCGTCCCCCCACATTTCTGATCTGATTTATATATTTCGTTTTTTTTAAAAAAAAAAAGAAAAAAGTATGAACTAATTCAGACTGTGAAACTGCGAATGGCTCATTAAATCAGTTATAGTTTGTTTGATGGTACCTGCTACTCGGATAACCGTAGTAATTCTAGAGCTAATACGTGCAACAAACCCCGACTTCTGGAAGGGATGCATTTATTAGATAAAAGGTCGACACGGGCTCTGCCTGTTGCTGCGATGATTCATGATAACTTTCGACGGATCGCACGGCCTTTGTGCGGCGACGCATCATTCAAATTTACGCCTATCAACTTTCGATGGTAGGATAGTGGCCTACTATGGTGGTGACGGGTGACGGAGAATTAGGGTTCGATTACGGAGAGGAGCACGAGAAAGCGGCTACCACATCCAAGGAAGCGGCGGCGCGCAAATTACCTAATCGACACGGGAGGTAGTGACAATAAATAACAATACCGGGCTCATCGAGTGCAGTAATTGGAATGAGTACAATCTAAATCCCTTAACGAGGATCCATTGGAGGGCAAGTCGGTGCCGTGACGCGGTAATTCCAGCTCCAATAGCGTATATTTAAGTTGTTGCAGTTAAAAAGCTCGTAGTTGGACTTTGGGTTGGGTCGTTCGGTCCGCCTTTGGGTGTGCACCGGTCGGCTTTTCCCTTCTGCCGGCGATGCGCTCCTGGTCTTAATTGGCCGGGTCGTTCCTCCGGCGCTGTTACTTTGAAGAAATTAGAGTGCTCAAAGCAAGCCTTCTATCACGGGCAAACATCAATCCGTCGAGTTATGCCGTGCGCCCCTTAGCAACTCAGTCCTTCGGCCACTAAGGCAGGCTTTCCCAACCCTTGCCGGTTAAGTGCGGAAGATTGAAGTATTTTAGAGAGAGAAAGTTGGAGAGAGAAACTGCTCTTTAGAAAAGAACTTTTATTGCTCAACTTCGGATGATGTACAAATGAGGGGCTTGGAGCTCCTTTTATAGGTCTCCATCTACATCTTCTAGAATGTACAAGAATCTACAAGTATCTAGAACATACAAGAGATTACAAGTCAATCTACAGCCTTCTAATCCTTTCTATGATCATTCCGGAGGGTTTCCAGAATGTTACAACATCTATCAAGTAAATACTAGAATTCTGGAGAAGAGTCTCGACCCTTCTAGAAGCTTCCATAGCCAGAGTGTGACAATTCTCCCCCACCTGAGTCTTGACGTCCCCGTCAAGGTTTTGCCTTGTATGCTTCAATTTCGGTTTTGAACTGCCACAAGTCTTGCTCCTTTTCCCACGAAGCTTCGCTGTCTGGTAAACCTCTCCAGCGTACTAAGTATTCCGTCCAGCGGGGTGTTCCCCGTTTTCCGACTTGTCGATCCGCCAGGATTTCTTCGATTTCCTTCTCAAAGGACACTGTGTGAGCAGGCGGGGCTCGATCTGACTTATTTCGAGTTGGGTCTTCCTCATCCTTGAAGTATGGTTTCAAAAGACTCACATGGAAGACCGGGTGAATTTTGAAGTCATTAGGAAGATTGAGCCGATAGGACCGCGTTCCGACCTTCTTCACTATCTCAAAGGGTCCTTCATACCGCCGGGTCAAGCCTTTGTGCACTTGACGGATCGCCTTGACATTTCTTCCGATCATTCGGACCAACACTTGGTCCCCTGCTTGAAATTCCCTCGGACGGCGCTTGTCGTCCGCCCATTTCTTCATTCGTTTGGCAGCCTTAGTCAGATACGCCCTTGCTATGTCATGTTCCTCGTTCCAACCTTTAGCAAGTTTGTACGCTGCCGGACTCGCACCTTCGTATTTCCTGACTAGTTCCTGGGGTGTCGTCGGTTGTTGCCCCATCACTAGCTCAAACGGACTTCGTTGTGTGGACTCGTTCCTCTGCAAGTTGTAAGAAAATTGCGCAACATCAAGTAAACGAGCCCAATCAGACTGGTTGGCACTTACAAAGTGTCGGAGATAAATCTCCAGCAAATGATTTACTCGTTCAGTTTGTCCATCCGTTTGGGGGTGAAAGCTTGTCGAGAAGTGGAGGTTTGACCCCATCAACTTGAATAGCTCCCTCCAAAACTTTCCTGTGAATCGCGGGTCTCGGTCGCTTATGATACTCCGAGGAACTCCCCAGTACTTTACCACATGTTTCAAGAATAGTCGGGCAGCTTCCTCGGCCTTACAATCCTTTGTTGCCGGTATAAACGTCCCATACTTGGAGAACCGATCAACTATCACCATAATGGACCCGCATCCTTCCGACCTCGGTAGTGCCGATATAAAGTCCATCGTAAGACTGTCCCACAGACGTTCGGCAATAGGCAATGGCTCTAGCAGTCCTGCCGGTTTACTTTGTTCCACCTTGTCTTGTTGGCAGACCAAGCAGGTCTTTACGTAGGCGTTCACGTCATCCTGCAAGTTAGGCCAGTAAAATGACTGCTCAACAAGCGCTTTAGTACGAAGAGTACCTGGGTGTCCCGCCCATTTCGAGTCATGGCACTCCTTCAGCACTTCCCTTCTAAGGTTGTCCCATCGGGGTACATACAACCTATCTCCAACAGTAAAAAGTAAGCCATTCTCTTGCCAGAACTTCCTCGTCTTGCCCTCCTTTGCCAGTTCCACCAGATTCTTGGCCAAGGGGTCTTGGGCAATACCATCTCTTATCCGGTCGGCAAGGTCGCACTGCACTTGGGTGATAGATGCCAGTGAGGCCTTCCGACTTAAAGCATCCGCAACAACGTTCGTTTTTCCTGGCTTATATTCCATAGAATAATCAAATTCAGCCAAGAAGTCTTGCCACCGGGCTTGCTTCGGGGTGATCTTCTTTTGATTTTGGAAATAGCTAGTCGCCACATTGTCCGTCTTGATCACAAAATGATTCCCGAGCAAGTAGTGCCTCCACGTACGAAGACAATGGATTATAGCCGTCATTTCTTTGTCATGGACCGGGTACCGCCGTTTCGTCTCGTTTAGCTTCCGGGACTCGTATGCAACAGGATGCCCATCCTGCATTAAGACTCCTCCAATGGCATAGTCGGAGGCATCCGAGTGTAACTCAAAAGGCTTTGTATAGTTCGGAAGTTTCAGCACCGGGTCATTCATGACCGCCACCTTCAGATCCTCGAAGGATGCTTGGCATTCATCCGTCCAATCCCACGTAACCTTCTTCTTGAGTAAGTTGGTTAATGACGTTGCCCTCGCCAAATATCCATCAATGAAACGCCGATAGTAGCTCACCAAGCCTAAGAACGACCGAAGCTCGGAGATGTTCTGAGGAGGCTCCCACTCGGCAATAGCCTGCACTTTCTTTGTGTCCATTAAAATCATTCCTTCTTTCACCTTGTGCCCCAAGAACATTACCTCCGTTTGGGCAAACGAGCATTTTTCCAGTTTTATGTATAGTTCGTTCTCCCTCAGGACTCGGAACACTTTCCGTAGATGTTCGGCGTGTTCATTCAAGGACTCGCTGTATATTACTATGTCATCCAGGTACACAACAACAAACTTGTCCAAGAATGGGTGAAATATCTTATTCATGAGAGTGCAGAAAGTTGCAGGAGCATTAGTCAAGCCAAAGGGCATAACCAAAAACTCAAATGAACCATACCTCGTCACGCAGGTTGTTTTCGGTTCGTCTCCTTCCGCGATACGGACTTGCCAATACCCCGACCGCAAGTCTAGTTTCGAGAACCACTTTGCCTTCCCCAAGCGGTCGAATAGGTCAGCCACTAAAGGTATTGGGTATTTATTCCTTATAGTAACCTTGTTAAGCGCCCGGTAGTCAATGCACATCCGCAAGCTACCATCCTGTTTCCTCTGGAATAACACCGGGGCGCCATAAGGAGCTTTGGAAGGACGAATATAGCCAGCATCAAGTAAATCCTTCAACTGCCTTCGAAGTTCTTCCAACTCTGGCGGAGCCATCCGGTACGGCCCCATTGCAGGAGGTTTCGCCCCCTGTTCCAGTTCAATCTCGTGATCTACCTCCCGCCTTGGTGGTAACTTTTTGGGCAACTCGGGAGGCATCACGTCCTTAAATTCGGCCAGCACTTCTTCGATTTCTGCTGGGACTTCCTTCCCGACAATTGGATCCTCCGTCTTGAGGGCAGCAAGATATGTCTCTTGCCCCTTCTTATACCCTTTCGAGACCTGCATGGCCGACAACATACGGGACTCGAGCTTTCCACGTAATAATGGAATATCAAATGTTACCTTGTTCGGAGTGATACTCAGAATTTGGGCATCTTGGATGGTCACCGTCTTCATCCTTTCCAGGAATTCCATTCCTAGCACCATCCGATAATCATCCATTCGGACCACAGTCAAGTCAAGCTTGCCTTGCCAATCCGCCAGCTGGACCGGGACTTGCTTAGCCACGCCAATTATGGGTCTTGATGGTGTGTTCACTGTGTTCATCCATCCCATTTCTGTAGTAACTCTTACACCCAGTCGAGCTGCCTCGTCCTCAGCTAAGAAGTTGTGAGTGGCTCCCGTGTCTACTAAGGCCTTTATGATTCCCTTATTGATCTTTGCCTCAACATACATGAGACCATTCCTGACCTTTTCCGCCTTGGGTACCATCACAGTTTCTTCCTTCGCCTTCATTGCATTAAGGAGTTGCATCGACCCCATCTGCATTTCTTCGGCCCGTTCCTCCTGTTGGCTTATTATGGCATTTAGTGCTTTCTTCTTCGGCCACTCCTGGACGAAGTGTGGACCCCCGCATAAGAAGCACTCTCTCTTTTTGACTTCATGGGTCTTTTCTTTCCCTTTGAAGGTTGGCTTATATCCCGTCTTGTGAGGCCTGTCTCCCCCACCTTTTTCCTTGCCTCCCTTCTTGTCCTTTCGCTGCGCGAAATCCTTTCGGAACTCCACAATCTCTTCGGCCGCAGCAATTGCTTCCGACAGATCTTGGACCTTCTGCCTTCTCAGTTCAAGGGCCGCCCAGGACTACAACCCGTCCAAGAAATAGAACAACCGATCCTTGTCCGACATTTCGGGAAGCTCCAACATGAGTGAGGAGAACTCATTGACATAATCCTTCACACTCCCCGATTGTTTCAGGCCACGCAGCTTCTTCATGGCCAGGCTCTCGGCATTCTCCGGATAGAACTGCTTTTTCAAGTCCGCCTTGAATTCTTCCCAAGTATCTATCCGACATGTCCCTCGTGCAATGTCTTGATGACGCCGTCTCCACCATACGG
>JAWKAU010000403.1:50000-55000 GCA_033398695.1 Orobanche coerulescens | reverse complement strand
GGAGTGGGTTCCTCAGCCTTTCAATGTCTACTGCACTCACAAGGGATTATTCTTCTAAGCCTATTATAGGGGGAGGGTGTGTGAGAGGGTGTCGTGGCCGCTTACTTGCGAGTAACTTCCAAGGGCCGAGGCGGCCTCGCCCTCTAAAGAAACACACAAGAAAGTTTTCCAGCGGTCGAGAACAAGATTCCGCGACTTGCTCGGTTGGGTTGTTTGTGCGTGCGGCATTCTCTAACGTGGGCGTTCGATAACCAACCTGGTAGTCGGGCGACCATGGTGCGGGTGTTGCTTGCTTGTGCAAACATCACAGTAGAGAAGCTAGATTTTGTATTTGAGATGCTGTTCGTGAGTTGGTTGGTTGGTTCGGTCGAGCGGTAACCTCCGCCGCTCGTGGGCTTTTTCTGGCATTGTCTCGAACGGGAGTTTGGTAAGCTGCTTGGGTGGGCAGTCTCAGTGAGCGACGTATCGGTACGTGAGCGTTTGATAACCTATTGGGTCGTCGGACGAGCATGGTGAGGCGGTCGCTTGTTGGGGCAAAACATCGTAGTGGGCTGCCATGTTCTGCGATTAGATGCATGTTCGGAAATTGCTCGGTGGGTTCGGTAAAGCGGTGCCCCATCGCTTGTGGGCATTTCCTAGTAATTATTCGACCGAGATTTCAGTTAGCCGGTGGGTAGCTTGAGGGAGCGACGCACTGCACGTGTAGTTCGATAACCTAGGTGGTCGTGCAAGCACGGTGAGGCGGTCGTTTCTTTGGGCAGAACATTGTAGTGGAGAGCTATGTTCTTTGAGTTGATGCGTTGCTAGTGAAATGCTCCGTGGGTTCGGTAGTGCGGTCCCTTGCTCGTGGGCTTTTTTGGCAATGTTGCGAACAAGATTTCAGTGAGCTACTTCGGTGGGTAGCCTTTGCAAATGACGCACCGGTACGTGGGCGTTCGATAACCTAATTGGTGGTCGGGCGAGCATGGTGAGGCGGTCGTTTGTTTGGGTAAGACATCGGAGTGGAGTGCTATGTTCTTGAGTCGAAGCATTGCTCTTGAAATGCTCCGTCGGTTCGGTAGTGCAGTCCCTTTTTGCTCGTGGGCTTTTTTGGCGATGTTGCGAACAAGATTTGATGAGCTACTTTGGTGGGTAGCCTTTGCAAATGACGTGCAGTACGTGGGCGTTCGATAACCTAATTGGTGGTGGGCGATCACGGTGAGGCGATCGTTTGTTTGGGTAAGACATCGGAGTGGAGTGCTATGTTCTTGAGTGAAGCATTGCTCTTGAAATGCTCGGTCGGTTGATTGGTCCCTTGTCCCTAATATTTAAAGATGGCTTGTTCTATCGGATGGTAGTGTTGCTTCGGTGAAATATTCAAGTTTGTTGGTCCCTTGTCCCTAATATTTAAAGATGGTGTGTTCCTATCGGACGGTTGGTGTTGCTTCGGTGAAATAAAAATCAAGTTTCTTGATTGTGAGCTCGATTGGATGCTATGTTTTGTTGTCGGCTCCTTGTGGGTATCGGTAATGGGTGCATTCGGCGAAGTCGAATGTTGGTTAAGAATGAGCATCATTGGTTTTTGGAAATTCTTTTGAATTGAAACCATGTTCAGTATGATCATGTGTCTTGCTAGTGATTTGTTTCCTACGTGCCTATCGGGCAATATTTGGGTGTGAGTTGTTGTTTCTTGTCATGATGCACATATTATGTTTCGTGATGGCTTATAATTCCTTGTGTTCGGGCATTGTATACGTATGGTGCGTGAGTGGTGATTGGTTTATATGAGTACGTTGGATCCTTGCTCGCAACGACGCCGTCTCAAATATGCCTCTTGATTATTGGCTCAAGCATGTCTTGGCCGTTGGTTTCTGTGTTGAGTACCTATCTTGAAGGCATTTGAATGATTGAAGTGTCAAGTTTTTCGCCTTGTCTTGCTCCCCTTTGTGGATGCGGTGTTGGGTGAACCACAAACCATCTGTTGTGTTCCACGTTTAATGCCCCAATTTGTGTGCCTTAGATGTTGGCCCATGGCGCGGTGTACGATCTCTTGGATACGGAATATTTAGTAGGTAAGAGGTGTTCAATCGCCGCTTACCTCGAATCATGCGTTCGGCGCTTCGTGCGAACGACGACCGTGCACGTTTTGAATGAGCCCTTGTGGCTTAGCTCATGCGTTGCCGGCGTCTTTAAGGAATGCTACCTGGTTGATCCTGCCAGTAGTCATATGCTTGTCTCAAAGATTAAGCCATGTATGTGATAGAGGTTCATCCCAGCCCCCCGGCTACCGCCGGCTCGGTTTCGGGTTCTAAACTAGGTACCATCGACAGTATCATTTCAACAGCTGAACGAGTGGATGTTAGAAAGATTAGAGATGATATCTTACAATCATATGCTATCTTACCCTACGCCAAAACAAAGGCAGAAATTACGAGAAAACCAAAGGATGCCAACGCAAATCCAAATAATGTGGTAGAATGTATCGAGGCAAATAATCGAATAGTGGAACCAGAATCCGAAATAGCGGAAGTATGTGTCGAGACAAATGGTATCATTGGCACATCCGAAGATGTTGAGGGCTTCATTGAGGTCGGGGGTAAAAACAAAAAGAAAAGAGTCGAGGAGAAGAAAAACCCAAGCTAATGGGTTTCTGTTCGTAATAGGGATTTCTTTGTATTTCCTGTTCTAGATTGCCCGTGTTAGGGACCTGGCCCCTAAAAATTTGTATTTTTCTTCTTTTTATTTCGTCAAAATTGGCTTTGTAAGGGAATAAGCCCCCCTACTTTTATTTTTTCTATATAATTTCTTTTTTCAAAAAAAAAAAAAGAAAAAAAAAAAAGTATGAATGCCGGCGTCTTCAAATGTCTCTCTCTCTAAGGAAAAACCTCCACCTTCTCTCTAGAAAATGCGACTCCTGCTAAGTTTTCTTCTCAATCTGAATCGACGCCGGAGTGTACTTCAACTGATTGATATCGCCGGCTCCCTTCAGTCCGCCGCCTTGTGCGGTGGGCCTGCTCCATCCCATCGATCTGCCCGTTCGATTCTTTTAAGCTGGAACCATCTATCGCTGCCCGTAAATCTCTTGACTCCGACCTGCTGCCACCACCGTGTTCGGCTCCAACCGTGGTGGTGTTCCTATGGCCGGCCGTATCTTTAGGCATCCGCTGCAAATGAGGGCGAATCGGCTTCTCGCCATCTCAGAAGGTCCGAGTTGTCCAGCTCCTAACAGTCAAGGTATGATGGCTGCTCCTATATTGACTGCTCCGAATCTTAATTTGGCGGAGGGTGGATCGTCCATTTGCAGGGAAGAGGACCCTCCGCCAGTGCTGCCTTCGGTATCGGGTGGTGATCCAGTTCAGGCTGCTGCCACCCATTTTCATTCTACAGATGCGGTTAAGGTGTCTGACGAAAGTCCTGACCGAAAATTGCTTCCTGGACAGTCTTTTTCCAGCGGGTTTGCGGCTGAACTGCACTCTTCGAAACCTCCTAAATCTGGTCCAATGCGTAGCTATGCTGAAATTGTTACCAATGCCAAGGAATCTGATGAAAATGCTAAATCATTAAAAGGTTCGGCCTATACTAGAAGGAATTTGGCTGAAGAAAAAACCTCTTTCAACAAGAGTTTTTATGATAATGGTGCTGCATGTTCCTTCGGTCAGATTTCACAAATTGAGGACCATAAAGTCGTCTCATTTTCGATAAAAGAACTTGATGAACTTGCAGCGCCATTTGAGTTTTCTTTGGTTGGAAAATTCTCGCATGGATTCCCTACGATGAAAATCCTCAAGTCCGTAATGGAAAACTTGAATCTAAAAAGTTCTTTTTCGGTCGCCCTTCTCGAACAAAAACATGTTTTGATACGACTTTCATGTGAAGAAGACTTTACTCGCCTTTGGAGCCGCCAAGTTTGGTTTATGGCCGGCTTCCCGATGCGCATTTTTAAGTGGACTCCTGATTTTGATCCTTTAGTCGACGCACCATTTGCTCCGGTTTGGGTTTTATTCCCGTATCTTCCTGTCCACTTATTCGACAAGCGTAGTCTTTTTCAAATTGCTTCTGTTATAGGGAAACCACTTCGAATAGATAGTGCAACGGCGGAATTATCTCGCGCTTCCACTCCACGTGTTTGCATTGAAATTGATGTAACTCAAGCAAGGTTACCGGAAATTGAAATTAGGCTCGGTGGGAAAATTAGGATGCAACCGGTAGAGTACGAAAACTTGCCTAGCTATTGTTTATATTGCAAGCATCTTGGGCACAATATGAAGAGCTGCAAATCTTTCAACCAACCATCTACCGTGAAATTCGATAACTTCTCGGACAAACCCATACCGAAGATTGAGGTTCCGGCCATGGTTCGGCAAGATAAATGCGGCCAGATCAGCCCCTCGGCTCCCGCCGGCTCGGTCTTTGGGCCCAACCTCGGGGCCAGGGGTAGTCTTATTCCATCAGCTCAACGAGTGGATATGAGAAAGATTAAAGAGGAGATCTTTAAATCTTTTGAACTTTTGGAATATGATTCCAATGGGGAGTCGGTCACCATTGAATTTCCCTACTACATGCCTTACACTTATGTGGAAAAGAAATACTACTCGGATGGGGATCTTCCTCATCGATTGTCTCCGGCTATCTTACCTCCCAAAAAAGCTTCAAAAAAGAAAAAAAATAAGAAGAAGGATCTGGGCAAGGAAAAAATGATCGAAACCCAGAATGATAATACCGTTGACGAATGGCTCGAGGCTAATAATCGTGCATCAAAATCGAATCTAATAGAAAGTCGTTCGTCCAAAGATGATGAGGGATTTATCCAAGTCGTCGAAAAAAAAAAAAGAAAATAAAAGAATAGGCGGAAGTAATTCCGTGAGGATTTTCGAAATCTTGCTTTTCGTGCTATTTGCCATGGTTGGGATTCGGCACCCCCGAATAATAGTAGTTTTCTATTTGTTCGTTTGTAAAATTGGCTTTGTAAGGGAATTGACCCCTCTAACCGTGTTTTGATTTATGGACTTTTTTCGTTTAAA
>JAWKAU010000403.1:15000-40000 GCA_033398695.1 Orobanche coerulescens | reverse complement strand
GGTCGCTTGTTGGGGCAAAACATCGTAGTGGGCTGCCATGTTCTGCGATTAGATGCATGTTCGGAAATTGCTCGGTGGGTTCGGTAAAGCGGTGCCCCATCGCTTGTGGGCATTTCCTAGTAATTATTAGACCGAGATTTCAGTTAGCTGCTTCGGTGGGTAGCCTGAGGGAGCGACGTACCGGTACGTGTAGTTCGATAACCTAGGTGGTCGGGCAAGCACGGTGAGGCGGTCGTTTCTTTGGGCAGAACATTGTAGTGGAGAGCTATGTTCTTTGAGTTGATGCGTTGCTAGTGAAATGCTCCGTGGGTTCGGTAGTGCGGTCCCTTGCTCGTGGGCTTTTTTGGCAATGTTGCGAACAAGATTTCAGTGAGCTACTTCGGTGGGTAGCCTTTGCAAATGACGTACCGGTACGTGGGCGTTCGATAACCTAATTGGTGGTCGAGCGAGCATGGTGAGGCGGTCGTTTGTTTGGGTAAGACATCGGAGTGGAGTGCTATGTTCTTGAGTCGAAGCATTGCTCTTGAAATGCTCCGTCGGTTCGATAGTGCGGTCCCTTTTTGCTCGTGGGCTTTTTTTGGCGATGTTGCGAACAAGATTTGATGAGCTACTTTGGTGGGTAGCCTTTGCAAATGACGTGCACGCGTGGGCGTTCGATAACCTAATTGGTGGTCGGGCGATCACGGTGAGGCGGTCGTTTGTTTGGGTAAGACATCGGAGTGGAGTGCTATGTTCTTGAGTCAAAGCATTGCTCTTGAAATGCTCGGTCGGTTGATTGGTCCCTTGTCCCTAATATTTAAAGATGGCTTGTTCCTATCGGATGGCTGGTGTTGCTTCAGTGAAATATTCAAGTTTGTTGGTCCCTTGTCCCTAATATTTAAAGATGGTGTGTTCCTATCGGACGGTTGGTGTTGCTTCGGTGAAATAAAAATCAAGTTTCTTGATTGTGAGCTCGATTGGATGCTATGTTTTGTTGTCAGCTCCTTGTGGGTATCGGTAATGGGTGCATTCGGCAAAGTCGAATGTTGGTTAAGAATGAGCATCATTGGTTTTTGGAAATTCTTTTGAATTCGAAACCATGTTCTGGTATGATCATGTGTGCTGCTAGTGATTTGTTTCCTACGTGCCTATCGGGGCAATATTTGGGTGTGAGTTGTTGTTTGATGTCATGATGCACATATTATGTTTCGTGATGGCTTATAATTCCTTGTGTTCGGGCATTGTATACGTATGGTGCGTGAGTGGTGATTGGTTTATATGAGTACGTTGGATCCTTGCTCGGGCAACGACGCCGTCTCATATATGCCTCTTCAGTTATTGGCTCAAGCATGTCTTGGCTGCTGTTGGTTTCCTGTGTTGAGTACCTATCTTGAAGGCATTTGAATGATTGAAGTGTCAAGTTTTTCGCCTTGTGTTGCTCCCCCTTTGTGGATGCGGTGTTGGGTGAACCACAAACCACCTGTTGTGTTCCACGTTTAATGCCCCAATTTGTGTGCCTTAGATGTTGGCCCATGGCGCGGTGTACGATCTCTTGGATACGGAATATTTAGTAGGTAAGAGGTGTTCAATCGCCGCTTACCTCGAATCATGCGTTCGGCGCTTCGTGCGAACGACGACCGTGCACGTTTTGAATGAGCCCTTGTGGCTTAGCTCATGCGTTGCCGGCGTCTTTAAGGAATGCTACCTGGTTGATCCTGCCAGTAGTCATATGCTTGTCTAAAAAATCACCCACTTGGCTTACGCTGATGATTTACTTCTCTTCTTGAATGCTTCTGACCACAATCTTCGTATTCTTCAAAACCTACTTGACCATTTTCAAGAAGTTTCAGGACTTAAAATTAACTGTAATAAAAGCCACTTCATCATGCACAATCCTTCTAACACGGCTAAGAGAATGGTGGAACAGATCACTGGATTCCAGTTCGGGCTCTTCCCTTCCAATACCTTGGTACCCCCGTGGAAAGGGAATCGACCCTTGACATGTACGGAGATCTCATTTTTAAAATTTCTTCTAAAATTCAAACTTGGAACCACCATCTCTTAACTACGGGTGGGAGACTTGAACTGATAAAGTCCACTTTAAACTCCATTCCTTTTTACTGTCTTCAAGTCCTGAAACCTCCTAAAAATGTCATTAGTCTTCTTGAAAGAATTTTCAATCGATTCCTGTGGGGCTCTAATGATACTAAGAGGAAACTACACTGGGCCGCATGGCATAGGCTGTGTTTCCCTACGGATGAGGGAGGGCTTGGGTGTAGAGACCTCAATGATATCATTAAAGCTTCTGAAATCAAACTTTGGTGGAGATTTAGAACAAATGATAATATCTGGTCTAATTTTCTCAAAAGGAAATATTGCAAAAGACTACACCCAATGGTTATTAAACCAAACCCGTATGACTCTCCCATTTGGAAAAACTTATGTCAAATAAGACACGTGGCGGACCAGTGGATTTTCTGGGATCTTGGTTGGTCTTGTCTCTTTTGGCACGACCAGTGGTGTGACTTCAGCCCACTTTCTCAATTTTTACCTAATACTAGATCAAACCTACTTTTACATAATCTTTGGTCGGACAGGGATTGGGACCGGCCAAAGGTCCTTAATCTGGTACCCCCAGATGTAGGCAATTACATTCTGTCTTTACCAACTCATGGTTCTTCTATACAGGCATTTTGGAAACTATCACCTAATGGTAAATTTTCTTTCAAAAGTACCTGGTCTATGATTAGGAAAAGACAGGATTGTAATGACATGTTAAAATTGTGTTGGAATCTGTTTTAACCCCTACTATTTCAATTTTCATGATACGGATTCTTCGCAAATGGCTACCGACTACGGATGGGCTTAGGAAAAGAGGAATTATCACCTCAATTCCTTGCTTTTGCTGTAACCAGGATGAAGATTCTACCCACCTTTTCTTAAAAGGCCCGGTTGCTATGGTTGTTTGGACTAACTTCTCTAATCTTGCAGGGATTTCTTTGCTAGACACAGAGGATCTTGGAGTTGTACTAAAACATTGGTTCACCAAGGCAATTGGTAAAATGCATATATTTCATCTTATTCCCATTTTGATTTTGTGGTTTTTGTGGTGTTCCAGGAACGACAAACGTGTCAAAGGAATCCCATTTACAAGTCAAAGAGTGTGCTCCCGAATCTGGTATCATCTCAACACGATCAAGACATCCACGACGATATCTCCTTCATTCTGGAAATCTGCGCCATTGATTAGTGACCTTTTATATATTAAAATTTGCCCATGTAACTTTGGTTATTGTATTATTTGTAATTGTATTAAAAAACCACCCAAACTGTTTGTGGTGCGTTGGTTACTTCCTTCGGCCGGGATGGTAAAAATTAATACAGATGGCACCTCGAAAGGAAACCCAGGGGAATCGGCGGTCGGGGGTATTGCTCGTGATTACCGCGGCCGCCCCATTTTTGGCTTTCACGAATACATAGGCCAGAAAACTAATGTCTTTGCGGAGCTTTATGCGATTTGGAGAGGCCTTGATCTTTGCCATGACGGGAGCATCAACCGGGTTTGGATTGAAGTAGACTCGGAGACGTCCATCAACCTCATTCAAAAACCCCATACGGGGAATTGGCAACTTCAAAATACTTTGCACAAAATTAGGGAACTATCTGGTGCTATGGATGTCCGGTTCTCCCACATTTTTAGGGAAGGTAATGCAGTCGCGGACCTACTTGCTAATGAAGGATGTAGGCAAAAAGATTTCTTTCTGTATGATATCTCAAATATCCGAGGCAAATTATTAGGCCTCATTAAACTTGATCAAAGGCAA
Organism: Orobanche coerulescens; assembly: GCA_033398695.1. Classification (NCBI taxonomy): domain Eukaryota; kingdom Viridiplantae; phylum Streptophyta; class Magnoliopsida; order Lamiales; family Orobanchaceae; genus Orobanche; species Orobanche coerulescens. Next base: position 36,197 of record JAWKAU010000403.1, on the reverse strand, counting down.
ACACCATACATAAGGCTTAGGTAGTCACCTTTGATCATTATTTTGATTTTTGGCATGTTTTCGTTCGGCTATGTAGTCGTCTAGGACTTGTTTGGGTCCCTCGGCCGTGTATGGGAATCGGCCCCCCTAATTTTTGGTGCTCTATATAATTACCTCTTTCTTTAAAAAAAAAAAAAAGTATGAACTAAGAAAAAAAAAAGTATGAACTAATTCAAATTTTTTCACTCTCTCTCTAGAATATTTTTCTCCTCCTTCTCTCTAAAAATCTTTCTTACCTACGGCTGACTCTTTCTTTTCTCATTGCTTTTTTTTGACCGTTTAAGCTAAAATAAAGCCGTTGCACGGCTGTCTTCCTCCTCCGCCGCCGCCAGTGTGCGGCGGACCTTGGGTTTTACGATGGCCGCGCCTAGGCCATCGTCCGGTCCATCTTCTCCAACAAAACCTATGGAGTTTGTGAACCTCCCCCTGATTTCCTACACAAATTTACCTACAAATCTAACCAATAATTTCAATCTCAACCCTACTAAATTATCTGGTTCAGGCGACTCTCTGCAGTCAGTGGTGGATGGAGGACCCAATTTCCATCCGTTGGCTCTCAAATCGCCGCGGTCAACGGCGGTGGACCCAGTCGATTTGGTTTCCTCGGCTTCTAAACGGAGTGCTTTGTTGCTCCCTGATGTGGTTCCCTCGAAGTCAACTGCTCTGAAAATTCAAGATCTACAGTCAGAAAATTTTATGAAGGCCGGCACTAAACTCGGTCCGAGGAGGTGGCGGTGTGGGAACCCGAAGTCATCGGTCTCAACACCGACCTTGGGCCGAGATGCGAGGGCTCGGATTTCTCAACCCCGAGGTCGGTCCCTTATTCTTTGGTTTCCTCCGAACACGATCGAAGGTTGGTGTTAATGGTGCAGACATTGAAGCTGGGCCCATTTCAGGTTCGGACCTTTCATTCTCTGAGTTGTGTGGTTCGCCACCTTTGAATTTGGTGGGATCTCCTGCCGGGTTGAAAATTCTAGAAGAAGGAGAAATCCCAATACCTTTTACAGTGGATGATAGCTTTAATCCTGGTGAAAAGATCTCTCCGGCGACTGTCTCAACGGCAGTGGAAAATTCTCCGAGGAGATTGCCCCATTTATTGTTTAGCTCGGATAATATGAAAAATGGGGGAAATCCATTAACCCCGTCGTCTTCTGCAAAATTGCCGGTTCCTAGCCCGGTTATTATTATCCCGGATGATATCCCCACTCCCACAACCACGGCGGTTCATGGCGGTTCATTTCAGCCCGCTAAATCCTACCTCGATGCTACGTCCGGTGGATCGAAATATGGAAATGAAATCTTCGGGAGGATCGACTCAAACGGAGATATTCCAAAAGTTATCTTTTCCCAACCGGAACGCGATGAAGCTGCCGCGGCGCTCAAATTCACATTGGTCGGAAAATTTTCCTACGGCGTGCCAAAATACGAGGTAATCCGAACATCCCTTAATCAATTGGGTTTCCCGGCTTGTAAAATTCAATACTTAAACAACCGACATGCATTGATCACATTGTACAACGAGGATATGTTTAACAAACTATGGCTTAAAGGTCAAGTGATGATTAACGGTTTCCCAATGCGTATTTTAAAATGGACTCCGGATTTTGATTTCAAAAATGAACCACCGGTAGTTCCGGTTTGGGTGAAAATTTTACAACTACCTATTCATTGGTATGATCAACGTTGTTTAAAAACAATTGGCAATTCTATTGGTAAATTTATACAAGCGGACGAGGCAACTTATAAGAGGAATCGGTGTAATTATGCCCGTATTTGTGTTCAAATCGATTTAGCTAAAATTGTGCATCATAAATTGGTTATCGAATGTGATGATATCTCCGTGGAACTTGCTGTTGAATATGAAAGATTGCCTTATTTTTGTACTCATTGTCAACATATTGGCCATGACATAAATAAATGTTACATCAAAAATAAAAATTTAAAACCTATTCTGAAACATAAACAGAGACCCTTTGCAGTTAAGCATTTGTCCCTAAACTTGATAAGGCCGTGGGGCCAGCTGCTGAATTTGCTTCACAAACTGCTACTGAAGCAGTAGATTTCCAAGGCCAAAAAAATGAGGCGCTGGCCTCTACTGTAGTGAAGCCCGTTGGGCCTTCAAATGGAAATTCCATTTCTGAATTGGCTACTGCCAATAAAAATGGTGATGAGATAATCATTGATGTTGAAGATGTTGGTTTTGTTGATAATGTTAATTTGGATAAGGGGAAGCATGTTATCACTCATGATAATATTGCTCCTTTAACATCCACAAAATTTCCTTACACGGATAATATGGAGGGTGCCTCATTCCCTATCAAATCCGTGAATATTTTGCCCGAATTAAAAACTACTCCTCTCGTCCAAACTGAGATACCCGTGGCCATGTCCCTCGTGACCTCGACCGCGGCCCCTCTCGAGGGAACCCCTTGGCCATTAAAAGCCTCACTGGTTAACTTTAAATCTAAAAGTAAACTTCATGAGGTCGGAATTCCCGTTAACGAGTTGGAGAATATAATTATTGAGTCAACTTTTACGGCTAGTAGCTCAAATTTTAGCCCATCTCATTCCGTTCCGAGCTCCGACTCCATTGAGACTACTGATAGTCCTCATTCCGGTCGTGCCGAGAGCTCATTTATTAATAGTTCAGAAAATTTAATTTTAGCTTTAAAAGCTTCGTCGGTCGATAGTCCACCGCCGGTGACAGTTGTTGTTATGGATAGAGATTCTTCTAAACGTGATCGAGTTCGTAGGAGTACTAGACGTAACAAATAATTAATGATTAGTACAATGATTTGGAATATTCGTGGTATTGGTAGCCCTTCCGCTAGGAGAATTGTTAAGACTTTAATCAAAGAACATAAATTAAATATTATGGCCTTAATTGAACCTAAAGTTGCGTTAGATCCTCATTTTTATTGTAGATTATTTAACTTTAGTAATGTAGTGGCTAATATTAATAATCATATTTGGCTTTTCTGTGATCATACGTGTCAAATTCTTATTTTGAAAAATTCTATTCAAATGCTTCATGTGAAAATAATTTCGCAAGGATCTCCGATTCCATTTCTCTTGACTATTGTTTACGGTAAAAATACTAAAATTGAGAGACGCGATTTGTGGGCCGATCTTCTTTCGGTGTCTTCAACTCTCGAACCGTGGCTTGTGGGGAGACTTTAATGTCATTCTTCACCCACATGAAAAATCAAGCGGCAACCCCATAAACTCGGAAATGGAAGAATTTCACGAATCTCTCCTTGATTGTCACTGTCGGATGGGGATTTGTCGGATCCCCTTCACTTGGTATAGTAATTTTATTTGGAAGAGACTCGATAGAGTGTTAATTTCCGCGAATGGTTAAATCTATTTCCCTCTTCTTTAATCAAGCATGTCTCTAGAATTAATTCGGATCACCATGCCTTGATACATTCTTTAGCGACCCGCTAATAAATCAAAACCTTCTTTTAGATTTCAAAATATGTGGACCAGACACCATTTATTTTTTTCAATGATTTCAAACTCTGGTCCGTTCCTATTAATTCTTTAGGTATGTATAAGCTTATTAATAAACTTAATAGACTTAAATATACTCTAAAACAATGGAATAGGAACACTTTTGGTAATATTTTTATTAAAGTTGCGGAAGCCAAAGAACTTCTTTGCCTTGGCGAGGCCCGGTTTGACAACGACCCGACTCCTACTAATTTGGAAAACTTTAAGAAACATAGAGCAAATTTTTACCTAAAGTTGTCCATGGAAGAGGATTTTGGAAGCAAAAACCAATTTCAAATGGATTAGAAGGTGAAAGGAATACCAAATTTTTCCATGATATGGTTAAAAAGAAAAGAGCTAAAACTCAAATCCACCAAATTTGGGAGCGGGGAGTTGTATTTCGATCCTCTTCTCATCCAAAGAATTGGCTACCTCTCATTTCTCGATTCCTTCGCGAGAAAATGACCCGATCCTGGAACCTATCAAACTGAAATCATCCCCAACATTATTACTATGGATATTAATAATCAACTTTGTTGCACACCCTCTTTGGAGGAAGTGAAGCAAGTGTATTTAATATGGATGGTAATAGTGTTCTTGGTCTGATGGTTTTAATGCTTGTTTTTTCGGACATCTTTGGGACATTATCGGCAAGGATGTTTATGAGGCAATATGTGAATTCTTGGTGGATCTCCGATGCCACTATCTTATTCATGTACTACCATCTCTTTAATCCACAAAATCCCTCCCCATCAACTTGGAAGGAATTGGACCCATCGATCATGCAACACCACTTATAAAATCATTTCGAAAATTAAGTCCGAGGCTCAGCTTGATCCTTCCCACAATATTACACAACTCCCAATCGGGTTTTATCAAAGGGAGGCTTATCACTGACAATATTCTTACTGCCCAAGAAGTCTGTCATGATATATCTGTCTCTAACTCTAATCTTCTGATTAAGTTAGACATGGAGAAAGCTTATGACAGACTTAATTGGAATTTTCTTTTTTAAATTATGAGACAATTCAGTTTTAGTGAAAATTGGATTAATCTTATTACTTCCTGTATCAACAATTGTTGGTTTTCCACTCTGGTGAATGGAAATCCAGTTGGCTTCTTCAAATCTGGGAGAGGCATCAGGCAAGGAGACCCTTTGTCTCCTTTGCTCTTTGTGATTGCTTCTGACTACATATCCCGACTTATGGATGATACTTTTGCCAAAAATCCGGGTATGTATTACAAAATCAGAAAAGGTGTGAAAATCACCCACTTGGCTTACGCTGATGATTTACTTCTCTTCTTGAATGCTTCTGACCACAATCTTCGTATTCTTCAAAACCTACTTGACCATTTTCAAGAAGTTTCAGGACTTAAAATTAACTGTAATAAAAGCCACTTCATCATGCACAATCCTTCCAACACGGCTAAGAGAATGGTGGAACAGATCACTGGATTCCAGTTCCAGGCTCTTCCCTTCCAATACCTTGGTACCCCACTGTGGAAAGGGAATCAGACCCTTGACATGTACGGAGATCTCATTTTTAAAATTTCTTCTAAAATTCAAACTTGGAACCACCATCTCTTAACTACGGGTGGGAGACTTGAACTGATAAAGTCCACTTTAAACTCCATTCCTTTTTACTGTCTTCAGGTCCTGAAACCTCCTAAAAATGTCATTAGTCTTCTTGAAAGAATTTTCAATCGATTCCTGTGGGGCTCTAATGATACTAAGAGGAAACTACACTGGGCCGCATGGCATAGGCTGTGTTTCCCTACGGATGAGGGAGGGCTTGGGTGTAGAGACCTCAATGATATCATTAAAGCTTCTGAAATCAAACTTTGGTGGAGATTTAGAACAAATGACAATATCTGGTCTAATTTTCTCAAAAGGAAATATTGCAAAAGACTACACCCAATGGTCATTAAACCAAACCCGTATGACTCTCCCATTTGGAAAAACTTATGTGAAATAAGACACGTGGCGGACCAGTGGATTTTATGGGATACTGGTTGGTCTTTGTCTTTTTGGCACGACCAGTGGTGTGACTTTAGCCCACTTTCTCAATTTTTACCTAATACTAGATCAAACCTACTTTTACATAATCTTTGGTCGGACAGGGATTCGGACCGGCCAAAGGTCCTTAATCTGGTACCCCCAGATGTAGGCAATTACATTCTGTCTTTACCAACTCATGGTTCTTCTATACAGGCATTTTGGAAACTATCACCTAATGGTAAATTTTCTTTCAAAAGTACCTGGTCTATGATTAGGAAAAGACAGGATTGTAATGACATTTTAAAATTTTGTTGGAATCCTGTTTTAACCCCTACTATTTCAATTTTCATGATACGGATTCTTCGCAAATGGCTACCGACTACAGATGGGCTTAGGAAAAGAGGAATTATCACCTCAATTCCTTGCTTTTGCTGTAACCAGGATGAAGATTCTACCCACCTTTTCTTAAAAGGCCCGGTTGCTATGGTTGTTTGGACTAACTTCTCTAATCTTGCAGGGATTTCCTTGCTAGACACAGAGGATCTTGGAGTTGTACTAAAACATTGGTTCACCAAGGCAATTGGTAAAATGCATATATTTCATCTTATTCCCATTTTGATTTTGTGGTTCTTGTGGTGTTCCAGGAACGACAAACGTGTCAAAGGGATCCCATTTACAAGTCAAAGAGTGTGCTCCCGCATCTGGTATCATCTCAACACGATCAAGACATCCACGACGATATCTCCTTCATTCTGGAAATCTGCGCCATTGATTAGTGACCTTTTATATATTAAAATTTGCCCATGTAACTTTGGTTATTGTATTATTTGTAATTATATTAAAAAACCACCCAAACTGTTTGTGGTGCGTTGGTTACTTCCTTCGGCCGGGATTGTAAAAATTAATACAGATGGCGCCTCGAAAGGAAACCCAGGGGAATCGGCGGTCGGGGGTATTGCTCGTGATTACCACGGCCTCCCCATTTTTGGCTTTCACGAATACATAGGCCAGAAAACTAATGTCTTTGCAGAGCTTTATGCGATTTGGAGAGGCCTTGATCTTTGCCATGACAGGAACATCAACCGGGTTTGGATTGAAGTAGACTCGGAGACGTCCATCAACCTCATTCAAAAACCCCATACGGGGAATTGGCAACTTCAAAATACTTTGCACAAAATTAGGGAACTATCTGGTGCTATGGATGTCCGGTTCTCCCACATTTTTAGGGAAGGTAATGCAGTTGCGGACCTACTTGCTAATGAAGGATGTAGGCAAAAAGATTTCTTTCTGTATGATATCTCAAATATCCGAGGCAAATTATTAGGCCTCATTAAACTTGATCAAAGGCAAACACCATACATAAGGCTTAGGTAGTCACCTTTGATCATTATTTTGATTTTTGGCACGTTTTCGTTCGGCTATGTAGTCATCTAGGACTCGTTTGGGTCCCTCGGCCGTGTATGGGAATCGGCCCCCCTAATTTTTGGTGCTCTATATAATTACCTCTTTCCTTAAAAAAAAAGTATGAACTAAGAAAAAAAAAAGTATGAACTAATTCAAATTTTTTCACTCTCTCTCTAGAATATTTTTCTCCTCCTTCTCTCTAAAAATCTTTCTTACCTACGGCTGACTCTTTCTTTTCTCATTGCTTTTTTTTGACCGTTTAAGCTAAAATAAAGCCGTTGCACGGCTGTCTTCCTCCTCCGCCGCCGCCAGTGTGCGGCGGACCTTGGGTTTTACGATGGCCGCGCCTAGGCCATCGTCCGGTCCATCTTCTCCAACAAAACCTATGGAGTTTGTGAACCTCCCCCTGATTTCCTACACAAATTTACCTACAAATCTAACCAATAATTTCAATCTCAACCCTACTAAATTATCTGGTTCGGGCGACTCTCTGCGATCGGTGGTGGATGGAGGACCCAATTTCCATCCGTTGGCTCTCAAATCGCCGCGGTCAACGGCGGTGGACCCGATCGATTTGGTTTCCTCGGCTTCTAAACGGAGTGCTTTGTTGCTCCCGATGTGGTTCCTCGAAGTCAATTGCTCGAAAATTCAAGATCTACTGATCGAGAAAATTTTATGAAGGCGGCACTAAACTCGGTCCGAGGAGGTGACGGGTGTGGGGAACCGAAGTCATCGGTCTCAACAACGGACCTTGGGCCGAGATGCGAGGGCTCGGATTTCTCAACCCCGAGTCGGTCCCTTATTCTTGGTTTCCTCCGAACACGGTCGAAGGTTGGTGTTAATGGTGCAGACATTGAAGCCGGGCCCATTTCAGTTCGGACCTTTCATTCTCTGAGTTTTTTGGTTCGCCACCTTTGAATTTGGTGTGATCTAATGCCGGGTTGAAAATTCTAGAAGAAGGAGAAATCCCAATACCTTTTACAGTGGATGATAGCTTTAATCCTGGTGAAAAGATCTCTCGTATTGTCTCAACGGCAGTGGAAAATTCTCCGAGGAGATTGCCCCATTTATTGTTTAGCTCGGATAATATGAAAAATGGGGGAAATCCATTAACCCCGTCGTCTTCTGCAAAATTGCCGGTTCCTAGCCCGGTTATTATTATCCCGGATGATATCCCCACTCCCACAACCACGGCGGTTCATGGCGGTTCATTTCAGCCCGCTAAATCCTACCTCGATGCTACGTCCGGTGGATCGAAATATGGAAATGAAATCTTCGGGAGGATCGACTCAAACGGAGATATTCCAAAAGTTATCTTTTCCCAACCGAACGATGAAGGCGCCGGCGCTCAAATTCACATTGGTCGGAAAATTTTCCTACGGCGTGCCAAAATACGAGGTAATCCGAACATCCCTTAATCAATTGGGTTTCCCGGCTTGTAAAATTCAATACTTAAACAACCGACATGCATTGATCACATTGTACAACGAGGATATGTTTAACAAACTATGGCTTAAAGGTCAAGTGATGATTAACGGTTTCCCAATGCGTATTTTAAAATGGACTCGGTTTTGATTTCAAAATGAACCACCGGTAGTTCGGTTTGGGTGAAAATTTTACAACTACCTATTCATTGGTATGATCAACGTTGTTTAAAAACAATTGGCAATTCTATTGGTAAATTTATACAAGACGAGGCAACTTATAAGAGGAATCGGTGTAATTATGCCCGTATTTGTGTTCAAATCGATTTAGCTAAAATTGTGCATCATAAATTGGTTATCGAATGTGATGATATCTCCGTGGAACTTGCTGTTGAATATGAAAGATTGCCTTATTTTTGTACTCATTGTCAACATATTGGCCATGACATAAATAAATGTTACATCAAAAATAAAAATTTAAAACCTATTCTGAAACATAAACAGAGACCCTTTGCCGCAGTTAAGCAGTGTCCCTAAACTTGATAAGGCCGTGGGGCAGTCTGAATTTGCTTCACAAAGCGCTCTTTGACGGTAGATTTCAAGGCAAAAAAATGAGGCGCGGCCTCTATCAGAGTGAAGCCCGTTGGGCCTTCAAATGGAAATTCCATTTACGAATTAGCTCGCCAATAAAAATGGTGATGAGATAATCATTGATGTTGAAGATGTTGGTTTTGTTGATAATGTTAATTTGGATAAGGGAAGCATGTTATCACTCATGATAATATTGCTCCTTTAACATCCACAAAATTTCCTTACACGGATAATATGGAGGGTGCCTCATTCCCTATCAAATCCGTGAATATTTTGCCCGAATTAAAAACTACTCCTCTCGTCCAAACTGAGATACCCGTGGCCATGTCCCTCGTGACCTCGACCGCGGCCCCTCTCGAGGGAACCCCTTGGCCATTAAAAGCCTCACTGGTTAACTTTAAATCTAAAAGTAAACTTCATGAGGTCGGAATTCCCGTTAACGAGTTGGAGAATATAATTATTGAGTCAACTTTTACGGCTAGTAGCTCAAATTTTAGCCCATCTCATTCCGTTCCGAGCTCCGACTCCATTGAGACTACTGATAGTCCTCATTCCGGTCGTGCCGAGAGCTCATTTATTAATAGTTCAGAAAATTTAATTTTAGCTTTAAAAGCTTCGTCGGTCGATAGTCCACCGCCGGTGACAGTTGTTGTTATGGATAGAGATTCTTCTAAACGTGATCGAGTTCGTAGGAGTACTAGACGTAACAAATAATTAATGATTAGTACAATGATTTGGAATATTCGTGGTATTGGTAGCCCTTCCGCTAGGAGAATTGTTAAGACTTTAATCAAAGAACATAAATTAAATATTATGGCCTTAATTGAACCTAAAGTTGCGTTAGATCCTCATTTTTATTGTAGATTATTTAACTTTAGTAATGTAGTGGCTAATATTAATAATCATATTTGGCTTTTCTGTGATCATACGTGTCAAATTCTTATTTTGAAAAATTCTATTCAAATGCTTCATGTGAAAATAATTTCGCAAGGATCTCCGATTCCATTTCTCTTGACTATTGTTTACGGTAAAAATACTAAAATTGAGAGACGCGATTTGTGGGCCGATCTTCTTTCGGTGTCTTCAACTACTGAACCGTGGCTTGTGGGGGGAGACTTTAATGTCATTCTTCACCCACATGAAAAATCTGGCGGGGCAACCCCCATAAACTCGGAAATGGAAGAATTTCACGAATCTCTCCTTGATTGTCACCTGTCGGATGGGGGATTTGTCGGATCCCCCTTCACTTGGTATAGTAATTTTATTTGGAAGAGACTCGATAGAGTGTTAATTTCCGCCGAATGGTTAAATCTATTTCCCTCTTCTTTAATCAAGCATGTCTCTAGAATTAATTCGGATCACCATGCCTTGATCTGTTCTTTTAGCGACCCCGCTAATAAATCAAAACCTTCTTTTAGATTTCAAAATATGTGGACCAGACACCATTTATTTTTTTCAACAGTTTCAAACTCCTGGTCCGTTCCTATTAATTCTTTAGGTATGTATAAGCTTATTAATAAACTTAATAGACTTAAATATACTCTAAAACAATGGAATAGGAACACTTTTGGTAATATTTTTATTAAAGTTGCGGAAGCCAAAGAACTTGCTGCCTTGGCCGAGGCCCAGTTTGACAACGACCCGACTCCTACTAATTTGGAAAACTTTAAGAAACATAGAGCAAATTTTTACCTAAAGTTGTCCATGGAAGAGGATTTTTGGAAGCAAAAAACCAATTTCAAATGGATTACCGAAGGTGAAAGGAATACCAAATTTTTCCATGATATGGTTAAAAAGAAAAGAGCTAAAACTCAAATCCACCAAATTTGGGAGCAGGGGAGTTGTATTTCTGATCCTCTTCTCATCCAGCAATTGGCTACCTCTCATTTCTCTGATTCCTTCGCAGAAAATGACCCAATCCTGGAACCTATCAAACCTGAAATCATCCCCAACATTATTACTATGGATATTAATAATCAACTTTGTTGCACACCCTCTTTGGAGGAAGTGAAGCAAGCTGTATTTAATATGGATGGTAATAGTGTTGCTGGTCCTGATGGTTTTAATGCTTGTTTTTTTCAGACATGCTGGGACATTATCAGCAAGGATGTTTATGAGGCAGTATGTGAATTCTTCAGTGGATCTCCGATGCCACTATCTTATTCATGTACTACCATCTCTTTAATCCCTAAAAATCCCTCCCCATCAACTTGGAAGGAATTCAGACCCATCGATCATGCAACACCACTTATAAAATTATTTGAAAATTAAGTCTGAGGCTCAGCTTGATCCTTCCCACAATATTACACAACTCCCAATCGGGTTTTATCAAAGGGAGGCTTATCACTGACAATATTCTTACTGCCCAAGAAGTCTGTCATGATATATCTGTCTCTAACTCTAATCTTCTGATTAAGTTAGACATGGAGAAAGCTTATGACAGACTTAATTGGAATTTTCTTTTTAAATTATGAGACAATTCGGTTTTAGTGAAAATTGGATTAATCTTATTACTTCTGTATCAACAATTGTTGGTTTTCCACTCGTGAATGGAAATCCGGTTGGCTTCTTCAAATCTGGGAGAGGCATCGGGCAAGGAGACCCTTTGTCTCCTTTGCTCTTTGTGATTGCTTCGACTACATATCCCGACTTATGGATGATACTTTTGCCAAAAATCCGGGTATGTATTACAAAATCGAAAAGGTGTGAAAATCACCCACTTGGCTTACGCCGATGATTTACTTCTCTTCTTGAATGCTTGACCACAATCTTCGTATTCTTCAAAACCTACTTGACCATTTTCAAGAAGTTTCAGGACTTAAAATTAACTGTAATAAAAGCCACTTCATCATGCACAATCCTTCCAACACGGCTAAGAGAATGGTGGAACAGATCACTGGATTCCGCCTGTGCTCTTCCCTTCCAATACCTTGGTACCCCACTGTGGAAAGGGAATCAGACCCTTGACATGTACGGAGATCTCATTTTTAAAATTTCTTCTAAAATTCAAACTTGGAACCACCATCTCTTAACTACGGGTGGGAGACTTGAACTGATAAAGTCCACTTTAAACTCCATTCCTTTTTACTGTCTTCAGGTCCTGAAACCTCCTAAAAATGTCATTAGTCTTCTTGAAAGAATTTTCAATCGATTCCTGTGGGGCTCTAATGATACTAAGAGGAAACTACACTGGGCCGCATGGCATAGGCTGTGTTTCCCTACGGATGAGGAGGGCTTGGGTGTAGAGACCTCAATGATATCATTAAAGCTTCTGAAATCAAACTTTGGTGGAGATTTAGAACAAATGACAATATCTGGTCTAATTTTCTCAAAAGGAAATATTGCAAAAGACTACACCCAATGGTCATTAAACCTAACCCGTATGACTCTCCCATTTGGAAAAACTTATGTGAAATAAGACACGTGGCGGACCAGTGGATTTTCTGGGATACTGGTTCGGGTCTGTCTCTTTTTGGCACGACCGGTGGTGTGACTTTAGCCCACTTTCTCAATTTTTACCTAATACTAGATCAAACCTACTTTTACATAATCTTTGGTCGGACAGGATTCGGACCGGCCAAAGGTCCTTAACTGTACCCCAGATGTAGGCAATTACATTCTGTCTTTACCAACTCATGGTTCTTCTATACAGCATTTTGGAAACTATCACCTAATGGTAAATTTTCTTTCAAAAGTACGGTCTATGATTAGGAAAAGACAGATTGTAATGACATTTTAAAATTTTGTTGGAATCTGTTTTAACCCCTACTATTTCAATTTTCATGATACGGATTCTTCGCAAATGGCTACCGACTACGAGATGGGCTTAGGAAAAGAGGAATTATCACCTCAATTCCTTGCTTTTGCTGTAACCAGGATGAAGATTCTACCCACCTTTTCTTAAAAGGCCCGGTTGCTATGGTTGTTTGGACTAACTTCTCTAATCTTGCAGGGATTTCCTTGCTAGACACAGAGGATCTTGGAGTTGTACTAAAACATTGGTTCACCAAGGCAATTGGTAAAATGCATATATTTCATCTTATTCCCATTTTGATTTTGTGGTTCTTGTGGTGTTCCAGAACGACAAACGTGTCAAAGGGATCCCATTTACAAGTCAAAGAGTGTGCTCCCGCATCCGGTATCATCTCAACACGATCAAGACATCCACGATATATCTCCTTCATTCGGAAATCTGCGCCATTGATTAGTGACCTTTTATATATTAAAATTTGCCCATGTAACTTTGGTTATTGTATTATTTGTAATTATATTAAAAACCACCCAAACTGTTTGTGGTGCGTTGGTTACTTCCTTCGGCCGGATTGTAAAAATTAATAGAGATGGCGCCTCGAAAGGAAACCTGTGGGAATCGGCGGTCGGGGTATTGCTCGTGATTACCACGGCCTCCCATTTTTGGCTTTCACGAATACATAGGCGGAAAACTAATGTCTTTGCAGAGCTTTATGCGATTTGGAGAGGCCTTGATCTTTGCCATGACAGGAACATCAACCGGGTTTGGATTGAAGTAGACTCGGAGACGTCCATCAACCTCATTCAAAAACCCCATACGGGAATTGGCAACTTCAAAATACTTTGCACAAAATTAGGGAACTATCTGGTGCTATGGATGTCCGGTTCTCCCACATTTTTAGGGAAGGTAATGCAGTTGCGGACCTACTTGCTAATGAAGGATGTAGGCAAAAAGATTTCTTTCTGTATGATATCTCAAATATCCGAGGCAAATTATTAGGCCTCATTAAACTTGATCAAAGGCAAACACCATACATAAGGCTTAGGTAGTCACCTTTGATCATTATTTTGATTTTTGGCACGTTTTCGTTCGGCTATGTAGTCATCTAGGACTCGTTTGGGTCCCTCGGCCGTGTATGGGAATCGGCCCCCCTAATTTTTGGTGCTCTATATAATTACCTCTTTCCTTAAAAAAAAAGTATGAACTAAGAATCTTCAAAGAAAATGCAAAATCTACTATGGTGAAAGAATCGGTCCCTATTGCTGATAAAGGACCCACTAGTATCACGAATTTGTGTTTGGAGAATGTTGCAGGTTCCTCAGAAATGCAACAAGTATGGCAGGTGAGCAAATCGAAAAATGCCTTTAAGGCTCTCCCGAACACGAAGGAGTCGGAGACCAGGGGAACACTTCTTATTAATAACGTTACCCTCCCCAAAAAAGTTGTTCTTGATCAAGGTGTGATGTTGAAACGGAGGACATTGAACTTATGACCGATCAGGGGATCATAGTAGTGGACAAGGGCAAGAGGCCGCAAATTGAGACTACTAATATGTTCGACCTGTTACAAATTGAGGAAGAAATGGTAGAAAAAAAAAAGTGTATTGTTGATAATCAGAAAATTTCTGTTCATGTTTTACCCCCTCCCCCAAAAAATCAAGATTGTATTAAACCCACCCCGCCTATAGATGGAGTTGATTTCTTGGTTGATCCCCTCCCCTCCAAAATGACTGGTGATTGTTCTGTTAATCCCACCCCAACTTTACCTCCAGTCATTTTGGATATTTGTCGTTCGACCTCATGTTATTCTTCAAATGGGCTCGCGGACGCCAAACTAATCGGGCCATCTTTAGCTCCTGATAAGCTGGATCTTTCTACTGGGGAAGGTATGTCGTCTGACTCCCTTTTTCCCACAATGGGTCCTGTTGGTTCAGCTGTTATTGATTGTGCGTTGATTGTTGATTGTGTATCAGGGGAAAGTTCTGGGAACTCCCAAAGTCCCCCCTTGCTCCCAAAAAATTTTAAACTTTCATCTTCGGATGATGATTCGGATCAAGGGAACATTAAGGGAGACTTTGAGGATTGCATATCTGAACCCTCCCTTGATTCATCTAAAAATGTTGTGGATAGTTATTTATCTGGTTGGGAAAATACTAACAAAATAGGGGCTCCTAAAACCCGTGCTAAAGCGACGGTGGTTGCTCTTCCAGTCCCATCGGAAGATACTGTTAAAAAGAATCATTCGAAAACTCGGGTCAAAAATGATATAAATACTGATAAAAAGAAGGCTCCTACAAAAGCGGTCACTACACGAAAACAGAATAAATGATTAATACGCTTATCTGGAACGTTAGAGGTATTGGCAATGATTCTGCCCAAAAAATTGTTAAGCTACTAAAAAAAGAGCATAATCTTAATATCTTGGCTCTCATTGAACCTAAGGTAGTCTTGAATGCTAATTACTACTGTAGGTTATTTGGCTTTGATAAGGTGGTTGCAAATTATAATAACCATATTTGGATATTCTCGGATATCAACACTAAAATTTCGGTCTTGAATAGCACGGATCAATTGCTGCACACATCCGTTTTATCTGCTCCCCTTGCTAAACCTTTCTTGTTAACGGTTGTGTATGGGAATAATACCAAAATTGAGCGTAGAGGCTTGTGGGAAGACCTCACTAGTGTGTGTCAATCCCAAATCCCTTGGATGGTAGGCGGTGATTTTAATATCGTTCTTCATCCTTGAGAGAAAAAAGGAGATAATCCTCCTATCCAATCGGAAATGGAAGAATTTAGGGATGCTATCCTTGAATGTAACCTTACCGATGGGGGTTTTGAAGGTTCTCCCTATACTTGGTATAGCAATTTCAGTTGGCAACGGTTGGATCGGATTTTACTCTCGTCGGAATGGTTTAATTCTTTTCCTTCTTCTTCGGTCAAACACATTCCGAGGCACACTTCGGACCACCACTCTCTTCTTTGCAAATTTAGTACATTGAAGAATATTCCCGCCTCCTCGTTTCGGTTCCAAAATATGTGGACTAAACACCATAATTTTTTGAGCACCGTTAAGGAATCGTGGGATATTCCTCTTCCTTTTGCTGGTCTTAAGAAACTTTCTTTTAAACTTACCCGGCTTAAGCTTACGCTCAAGGAGTGGAACCATATTCATTTTGGTAATGTTTTCGATAAAGTTGCTAAAGCCCAGGAATGTGTGAAACATGCTGAGGAGAATTTTGACTCCAATCCAACCATTGCCAATATGGACAATCTTAAGTCGGCTAATATGGCCCTCAACCTTGCTTTGGCCATTGAAGAGACTTTTTGGAAACAAAAAGTCCGTATGAAATGGACTATGGAATGGGAAAGAAATACCAAATTCTTTCATGACCTTGTCAATAAGAATAGGAGTAAGAATTTTACTCATAATATTCATGACGACGGTAACATCCTGGATAATCCCAATGATATTAATGACTCTGCCGTGAGATTTTTTAACAACTGTTTTCAAAATACTGACACGGATCTCTCTCAAGTTAAAGATAACCTCATCCCTTCTCTTATTACGGAGATTGATAATGATGAGCTTTGCATAAATCCCTCTCTCGAAGAGGTGCGTGAGGTTGTCTTTGATATGGAGAGTGATAGTGTTGCGGGGCCTGATGGGTTTAATGCTAAATTTTTTCAAGAGTGTTGGGATATTATTGCTTCTGATGTTCTTGAAGCGGCGTGCGATTTCTTTGGAGGAATGGCGCTGTCTCAAGCTTATTCCTCCACCACCTTGTCTTTGATTCCTAAAATCTCGGCGCCTAACTCTTGGAAAGATTTCAGACCTATTAGCCTTTGCAATACGTCTTACAAAATTATTTCTAAAATCCTTAGTAAGAGGCTGAGTCGTATTCTTCCGCGCATTATTGTCCCTTCTCAGTCGGGTTTCATCAAGGATCGGCTCATCACGGATAACATCCTCACAGCTTTGGATGTTGTCCATGACATTTCTAGATCTAAGATGAACACCATTATTAAGCTTGACATGGAGAAAGCTTATGATAGAGTCAATTGGGATTTTCTGTTCAAAATTTTAGCTCAATTTGGTTTTTCTGATCGTTTGATCAATTTGATTAAACAATGTGTGAGTTCGCCTTGGTTCTCCATTTTAATTAATGGTTGCTCGGTCGGCTATTTTAAATCTGGGAGAGGGCTGCGTCAAGGGGACCCGATTTCTCCATTAATGTTTGTCATTGCATCTGATTACTTCTCTCGATGTATTGATGACATGTTTGCTCGTAATCCTCAAATGGCGTATATCATTCGCAAAAATGTTAAGATTTCCCACTTAGCTTACGCTGATGATACTCTTCTTTTCCTCAAGGCGTCGGAGAGTAATTTGCATATTCTTAATAATCTTCTTAACCACTATGAGAGTGTTTCGCGTAAAATTAATAATGCTAAAAGCCTTTATATTATGCGGCCCTCCCTCTAATTTGGCTAATCTTGTGCACACCATTACGGGTTCCAAATGTCTAGCTTACCGATCACCTACTTGGGAGTTCCTCTATGGAAGGGAATCCCACCTTTGCTATGTTCAATGAGATTGTCCGTAAAATTCAACTTAAGATTTGCTCGTGGAACCACCATCTTCTCTCTTTAGGTGGTCGGATCGAGCTTATTAAATCGGTACTCAACTCTATTGCATTTTATTGTCTTCAAGTGGTGAAACCTCCGGCTAATGTAATCACATTCATTGAGAGGCTTTTCAATAAATTCCTTTGGGGATCTAATGATGCTAAAAAGAAAATGCACTGGGCGTCTTGGTCTAAACTGTGTTACCCTACGAGTGAGGGTGGTTTGGGTTTTCGGGATCTTGATGATATCATTAAAACAGCCAAGTATAAATTGTGGTGGAGGTTTCACACTTCTAATAACATATGGTCTCAATTTCTTATGGCTAAATATTGCAAGAGGCTTCACCCAATGGTTGTGAAAATTAACCCATTTGATTCGGTCATTTGGAAGCGTATGTGCAATATTAGGCTTCTTGCGGATAAGCTGATTTTTTGGAATAGTGGTACAGCGGAAGCTTATTTTTGGCATGATATGTGGTGTGATTTTAGCCCTCTAACTAGTTTACACCCATCTAAGTCCAAATCTCGTCTTAAAGATTTTTGGTCTAATGGGGTTTGGGATAAAACTAAGTTACTGGCCTCTATTCCGCCTGATTATTGTGATTATATTTGTGCTCTTCCCGCTGATGTGGCGAATCCTAAAACTTGCTGGAAACTGTCCTCTAATGGGGATTTTTCCTTTAAAAATACTTGGGATCATATTAGACAACGTAAGGAGGTTAACAATTGTCTTAAACTTTGCTGGAATGCTATTATTACTCCTACGATTTCCATTTTTATGGTCCGTGTGTTTAATAAATGGATCCCCACTCCGGATTGTCTGGCTCTTAGAGGCATAATGTCTAACATTTCTTGTTTTTGTTGTGGGGGTCAAGAAAGTCTCCTTCATCTCCTTGTGGCCTGGCAACAGGCCTCTAAAGTGTGGGATGTCTTTTACTCGATTGCTGGCCTAGCTCGCCCGAACATTATCAGTGTTAACCAATTTTTGAGGAGTTGGTTCAGCAAAGCGCAAGGTAAAATACATATCTTCCATATCATTCCCGTGCTTATTTGTTGGTTTCTTTGGTGCTGTAGGAATGATAAAAGAGTTAAAAAGATTCCTTTCACGGCCAAGCGAGTTTGTGCGAGAGTTTGGAACTACCTTCGCTTCATTAAGGTGCCTAGGAAAGCTCGTCACTTTTGGCTTCGGGGGGATGGCTTTGCGGATAGGTTGTGTATTTCGATACCCCCACCTCCCAAAATAAAACTCACGACCGTCATTGGCTCCTCCCGTTGGGTGGTTTAAATTGAATACGGATGGGGCGGCGAAAAATAATCCAGGCTTAGCGGGTGCCGGGGGGATCCTTCGGGATCATCGGGGCACTCCTATATTCTGTTTCTATGAATTTATTGGCGATCAATCTACCTCTTATGCAGAGCTCTTTGCGATTTGGCGCGGAATTGAACTTTGTGCTGAGAGAGGGTTCCACAATATCTGGGTTGAAGCCGATTCGACCACTGCCATTAATTTGGTTTTTACCGAGTCTGCTTGTCAATGGCATCTGCAGGGATTAATCTCTAAAATTAAAAAAATTGCTAGAGATTTGAATATTCGTTACTCACACATTTATAGGGAAGGAAATGCGGTTGCCGATCACCTTGCGAATCAAGGCTGCCTTCATAGAAATTACTCCTACTCTGATGGTCGAGATCTCGTAGGGAAGATTCGTGGACTGATTCGTCTCGACAAAATGGGATTCCCTTATATTAGGAGTAGGAAATACTTTGATCCCTAACATGTAGTTTGTCTTCTTTTTAGCTTTTATGATGGGTTTCCAATCATTTGGCTTGGTGAGGATCTAGCCACCCTCGGTGTTTGGGCGTGTAGAGGGGCTCGTCCTCCCTCAATCTCTCTGGGCGTGTAGTGGGCCTCGTCCACCCACATTTCTGATCTGATTTATAAATTTCATTTTTTTTTTTTAAAAAAAAAAAGTATGAACTAAGAATCATGAAGAAATGCGGTGATTGGTTATACTCTACGTTGGGGAGCGTTGAGTTGGTTTGTATATACGCATTGCAGTAATGAGGAAGTAGGTATTTGTGGCGGATTTTATTAGACCTTATTTGGCTTTTGATATTGTCCTTTCTTATCTGCATATTCCAAGATGCTCAAAATCTCGCTAAGGATCATGACGGATGGCTCCTACTCAATAGTAGGATTGGGAATTTTGAATGAACCCTGAGAAATCGAAGAATCATGAAGAAATGCGGTCATTAGTTATACTCTACGTTTGGGCGCGTGGAGTCGGTTTGCCAATACGCATTGCAGTAATGAGGAAGTAGGTTTGGATGGGGGATTTTGTTAGACCTTTATTTGGCTTTTGATATGGTCCGTTCGTATCTGCATATTCCAAGATGCTATAGTTGCGCCGCACTCGTTGATGATGGCTATTGGCGATTTGCCGAACTCATTTTGGCTCGAACCAAGGCTTGACACTCTGGGCGCTCAAACTTGACCTAGGTATGTCGTTAAAGTACCTAATTCTTACACGGCTCATGGTGCAGTTCAACAAATATTCAGGCTCGAACCAGACACTCAGCTGAAGATATTTGTTTGTACCATTTGTCGTGTGAATAAAAATTTACTTGCTTTCTAGTTCTTAGTTAGCTTGTTTTATTTTCGGGCTATGTTTGGGATTTGGCCCCCTGAAAAATATCGGCTATGTAAGGGAATACTTCCCCCTATCATCTTTGTGCTATAATATATCCGTTTTTTTTTTTAAAAAAAAAAAAAAAAAAAAAGTATGAACTAATTCATGGTCCTGGGCAGGACCTTTAAAAGGCCCATAGGGACCTGGGCAAGTCTTGAAACGGCCCAAAGAGACCTAGGCATGTCTTGAAACGGCCTCGGGGGTGGGGAGATTGGTCATAACAACAAACGACCCAATCGAATCGCCTTCGGGGGTCGGAATTGTCACGCCTTGCTATGGTTACTATTAAAGACTTGGCGATCGGCGGTTTATGGCTGGATGGGTCTTCAATCACCTCCTCGAATATTGAAAATTCATGAAGATATGTGTTACATGAGAATCTTACCCTGCGTATGGGGGCGCTGGGTTGGTGCATCTGTGCTCATTGCAGTAGTGATGTAGTAGGTGTTGGTGGTTGTGTTTTTTAGATCTCCATTTGGCACTCGGCTTGAGCTTGTTGTTTCCAAGACGTTTACTCCTGTCATATCCAAAATGGCTCTGGTTCTTGTTAGTGGTTGAATCGGGTCCAGAAATTCTTCTCAGTGATATCGAAGGCCACGAGGCAGATGACGGAATGGCCCTTCCCAGTGTACGGCCGGCATTGGGTTGGTGCGGGCCCCGAATTTGAGAAGTGTCTTAGTAGGTGCTTGGGTTTTGTTTTAGGACTTGTTTCCAGCCTACTCTATAACTGCTCGTAAGGTTATGCGATGGTTGGCTTTCTGTAAATGGTTGGATTGGGTTCCTCGAAAGAAACCTTGAATATCGAAGAATCACGAAGATGTGGTGCATATTTGTTCTACCATGCGTATGAGGGGCGCTAGGGTGGTTCACATTTGCTCATTGTAGTAGTGAGGAAGTAGGTGTTTATGGCCGATTTTGTGTGACCTGTATCTGGCTCTTGAAGGAGTCCTGTCGTATCTGCATTTTAGATGCACATGCTTTCGCTCCGGATCAAAGACGGAGGGGTCATGTTTAATTGCTGGATTGGGAATTTTGAATGAAACCTTGAATATCGAAGAATCATGAAGAAATGCGGTGATTGGTTATACTCTACGTTGGGGAGCGTTGAGTTGGTTTGTATATACGCATTGCAGTAATGAGGAAGTAGGTGTTTGTGGCGGATTTTATTAGACCTTATTTGG
>JAWKAU010000403.1:0-7500 GCA_033398695.1 Orobanche coerulescens | reverse complement strand
TTATTTTAATATATTATTAATAATTTTTAAGAATTAATTATTATTTTAAGATAAAAAAATACATTTAAAACATACTATTTCGTAATTTTAACTAAATTAAAAAGTAATTTAGTTATTTTTATATTAATAATAATATTTTAGTAATTATTTATAATTATAAAATAAACAAAATAAATTTTAAAAGTAAAAATTAATCTTTCGTAATTTTTAATTCATATTTTGATTTATTTATTATTTTTTTATATTTTCAATAATTATTGATTTTTTTATTTATTTAATATTTATAAAATTATAAATTTCTTATTATTGTGTAAATATAATATTTTATATTTTTATCAATATAAACTTATATAATAATTAATTTATAATAACTTATATTGGCTTTAAATTCGAGTGGGTTCCTCGGCCTTTCAATGTCTAATGCACTCACAAGGGATTATTCTTCTAAGCCTATTATAGGGGAGGGTGTGTGAGAGGGTGTCACGAAATGGGCCGCTTACTTGCGAGTAACTTCCAAGGGCCGAGTGCAAAGCCGCCTCTAAAGAAACACACAAGAAAGTTTTCCTACAGTGTCGAGAACAAGATTCCGGCGACTTGCTCCGGTGGGTAGTGTGGGCGAGCGGCATTCTCTAACGTGGGCGTTCGATAACCAACCCGGTAGTCGGGCGACCATGGTGCGGTGTTGCTTGCTTGTGCAAACATCGCAGAGAGAAGCTAGATTTTGTATTTGAGATCTTGTCCGTGAGTTGGTTGGTTGGTTCGGTCCGAGCGGTAACCTCCGCCGCTCGTGGGCTTTTTCGGCATTGTCTCGAACGGAGTTTGGTAAGCCGCTTGGGTGGGTAGTCTCGGAGCGACGCACCGCACGTGAGCGTTTGATAACCTATTGGGTCGTCGGACGAGCATGGTGAGGCGGTCGCTTGTTGGGGCAAAACATCGTAGTGGGCTGCCATGTTCTGCGATTAGATGCATGTTCGAAATTGCTCGGTGGGTTCGGTAAAGCGGTGCCCCATCGCTTGTGGGCATTTCCTAGTAATTATTCGACCGAGATTTGATTAGTCGCTCGGTGGGTAGCTCGAGGGAGCGACGACTGCACGTGTAGTTCGATAACCTAGGTGGTCGGGCTGCTTTCTTTGGGCGTAACATTGTAGTGGACAGCTATGTTCATTGAGATGATGCGTTGCTAGTGAAATGCTCCGTGGGTTCGGTAGTGCGGTCCCTTGATCCTCGGCTTATTTTGCAGTGTAGCGAACAAGATTTCTGAGCTACTTCGGTGGGTAGCCTTTGCAAATGACGACTGCACGTGGGCGTTCGATAACCTAATTGGTGGTCGGGCGAGCATGGTGAGGCGGTCGTTTGTTTGGGTAAGACATCGGAGTGGAGTGCTATGTTCTTGAGTCGAAGCATTGCTCTTGAAATGCTCCGTCGGTTCGGTAGTGCGGTCCCTTTTTGCTCGTGGGCTTTTTTGGCAATGTTGCGAACAAGATTTGATGAGCTACTTTGGTGGGTAGCCTTTGCAAATGACGTGCACGTGGGCGTTCGATAACCTAATTGGTGGTCGGGCGATCACGGTGAGGCGGTCGTTTGTTTGGGTAAGACATTAGAGTGGAGTGCTATGTTCTTGAGTCGAAGCATTGCTCTTGAAATGCTCGGTCGGTTGATTGGTCCCTTGTCCCTAATATTTAAATATGGCTTGTTCCTATCGGATGGTCGGTGTGTTGCTTGATGAAATATTCAAGTTTGTTGGTCCCTTGTCCCTAATATTTAAAGATGGTGTGTTCCTATCGGCCGGTTGGTGTTGCTTCGGTGAAATAAAAATCAAGTTTCTTGATTGTGAGCTCGATTGGATGCTATGTTTTGTTGTCAGCTCCTTGTGGGTATCGGTAATGGGTGCATTCGGCGAAGTCGAATGTTGGTTAAGAATGAGCATCATTGGTTTTTGGAAATTCTTTTGAATTCGAAACCATGTTCTGGTATGATCATGTGTGCTGCTAGTGATTTGTTTCCTACGTGCCTATCGGGGCAATGCTTGGGTGTGAGTTGTTGTTTGCTGTCATGATGCACATATTATGTTTCGTGATGGCTTATAATTCCTTGTGTTCGGGCATTGTATACGTATGGTGCGTGAGTGGTGATTGGTTTATATGAGTACGTTGGATCCTTGCTCGGGCAACGACGCCGTCTCATATATGCCTCTTCAGTTATTGGCTCAAGCATGTCTTGGCTGCTGTTGGTTTCCTGTGTTGATTTCCTATCTTGAAGGCATTTGAATGATTGAAGTGTCAAGTTTTCGCCTTTTGCTGCTCCCCCTTTGTGGATGTGGTGTTGGGTGAACCACAAACCACCTGTTGTGTTCCACGTTTAATGCCCCAATTTGTGTGCCTTAGATGTTGGCCCATGGCGCGGTGTACGATCTCTTGGATACGGAATATTTAGTAGGTAAGAGGTGTTCAATCGCATGAACTAATTCAATTGTTAACTCTCTCTCTAGAAAATTCTCTCCTCCTTCTCTCTACAATTTTATTTCTCTTACGGCTGAGACTTCTCCTTTTTCTATTAGACTTTGTGACCGTTGCAGAATAATTATAGCCGTTCACGGCGGTTTTCTTCCTCCACCGCCGCCTGTGTGCGGCGGACCTTAATAATTTTTCATGGCCGATCCCAGGCCATCAACATCTGGACCGTCCTCTCCAACCAAATCACCTGAATTTGCGAATCTCCCTATAATTTCATACACTAATATCCCTATGGATTTAACTTCTAACTTCAATTTAAACCCGATTCGGCCATCTATATCTGTTCCTAAGGGTGATTCGATGCTCCTGGATAATGATAATTTGTGTGGGAATCGGCTTGCTTCAAGTCAACGGCTCGTCTCGTTAACCGGAAAATCCAGTGCCCGCGGAAGTAACCTTTCTTCCTCCGACGACGCATCTGGACATGGATCTCCAATTTGAAATTAATCGAGTGTTTCTTCCGAATTTCCGGATGCGCCTTCTCCAATATGGTCATCAAATCACGCGGTCAACCCTGGGCCGGCCGACTTCCATGGCGCCGTCTCCTTTGGAGGTCGCTTCCTCTTAAACCTTCGCCCGAAGGGTTTACCCCACGCCTTGTTCCACGCGATTCAATGGAAGGCAGGGAAATCCTCCCCAAAGAACGACTGTCAAACCCGGTTTTAGTTCCCGTTAACCCGCTGTCGCAAGTAATTCTAATCTCGGTCCGAACGTGGCCCGCTTTTCTTTGTGGGCGGTCAGGTCGAATCTCCGCCATTTCTATTCTTGGTGGGCTGAACTCAAGAAGACACGTAAAACATATCTTGATGCAACTTCGTGGTGGAAGGCAAATGAGATTTTGGCAGGATTGATTCTAATGGTGAAATACCGAGAATTATCTTCTCCCAACCGTAACGTGATTTGGTTGCCGCGGGCGCTTAAATTCACGTTGGTGGGCAAGTTTTCCTATGGCGTACCAAAATACGAGGTAATCCGAACATCCCTTACTCAATTAGGTTTTCCGGCATGTAAAATTCAATACTTGAACAACCGACATGCATTGATAACATTATACAACGAAGATATGTTTAACAAACTTTGGCTTAAAGGCCAAGTGATGATTCGTGGTTTCCCAATGCGTATTTTGAAATGGACTCCAGATTTTGATTTCAAAAATGAACCACCGGTAGTTCCGGTTTGGGTGAAAATTTTACAACTACCTATTCATTGGTATGATCAACGTTGTCTAAAAACAATTGGTAACTCCATTGGCAAATTTATCCAAGCGGATGAAGCAACTTATAAGAGGAATCGGTGCAATTATGCTCGTATTTGTGTTCAAATTGATTTAGCTAAAATTGTGCATCATAAATTGGTTATCGAATGTGATGATACCTCCGTGGAACTTGTTGTTGAATACGAAAGATTGCCTCTTTTTTGTGATCATTGTCAACATATTGGTCATGATATAAATAAATGCTATATTAAAAATAAACATTTAAAACCAATTTTGAAACAAAAACAGTAATGGCCGCCACTAAAGTTGATAAGGCCGTGGGGCCCGATGTTGTAATGGTTTTAGAAAGCGCTAATGAAGCGATCAATGTCCAAAAAAATAGAGGCCTGTGCCTCTCTCAGATCAAGGCCGAGGGGCCTTTAAATGAAGATGTAATTTCCGACATCGCATCGCCAATAAAAATGGTGATGATATAATTATTGATGTTGAAGATGTTGGTCATGTTGATAATGTTAATTTGGACAAGGGGAAGCATGTTATCACTCATGATAATATTGCTCCTTTAATATCCACAAAATTACCATACACGGATAATATGGAGGGTGCCTCATCCCCTATCAAATCCGTGAATATTTTGCCCGATTTAGAAACTACTCCGCTAGTACAAACTGAGATACCCGTGGCTATGTCCCCCGTGACCTCGACCGCGGCCCCTCTCGAGGGAACCCCTTGGCCATTAAAAGCCTCACTGGTTAACTTTAAATCTAAAAGTAAACTTCATGAGGTCGGAATTCCCGTTAACGAGTTGGAGAAAATAATTATTAATTCAACTTCTACGGCTAGTAGCTCAAATCTTAGCCCATCTCATTCCGTTCCAGGCTCCGACTCCATTGAGACTAATGATAGTCCTCATTCCGGTCGTGCCGAGAGTTCATTTATTAATACTTCAGAAAATTTAATTTTGGCTTTAAAAGCTCTGGCTTGCCGATAGTCCACCGCGGTGATGCTTGTTGTTATGGATAGAGATTCTTCTAAACGTGATCGAGTTCGTAGGAGTACTAGACGTAATAAATAATTAATGATTAGTACAATGATTTGGAATATTCGTGGTATTGGTAGCCCTTCCGCTAGGAGAATTGTTAAGACTTTAATCAAAGAACATAAATTAAATATTATGGCCTTAATTGAACCTAAAGTTGCGTTAGATCCTCATTTCTATTGTAGATTATTTAACTTTAGTAATGTAGTGGCTAATATTAATAATCATATTTGGCTTTTCTGTGATCATACGTGTCAAATTCTTATTTTGAAAAATTCTATTCAAATGCTTCATGTGAAAATAATTTCGCAAGGGTCTCCGATTTGTGGGCCGATCTTCTTTCGGTGTCTTCAACTACTGAACCGTGGCTTGTGGGGGGAGACTTTAATGTCATTCTTCACCCACATGAAAAATCTGGCGGGGCAACCCCCATCAACTCGGAAATGGAAGAATTTCACGAATCTCTCCTTGATTGTCACCTTTAGGATGGGGGATTTGTCGGATCCCCCTTTACTTGGTATAGTAATTTTATTTGGAAGAGACTCGATAGAGTGTTAATTTCCGCCGAATGGTTAAATCTATTTCCCTCTTCTTTAATCAAGCATGTCTCTAGAATTAATTCGGATCACCATGCCTTGATCTGTACTTTTAGCGACCCCGCTAATAAATCAAAACCTTCTTTTAGATTTCAAAATATGTGGACCAGACACCATTTATTTCTTTCAATAGTTTCAAACTCCTGGTCCGTTCCTATTTATTCTTTAGGTATGTATAAGCTTATTAATAAACTTAATAGACTTAAATATACTCTAAAACAATGGAATAGGAACACTTTTGGTAATATTTTTATTAAAGTTGCGGAAGCCAAAGAACTTGCTGCCTTGGCCGAGGCCCAGTTTGACAACGACCCGACTCCTACTAATTTGGAAAACTTTAAGAAACATAGAGCAAATTTTTACCTCAAGTTGTCCATAGAAGAGGATTTTTGGAAGCAAAAAACCAATTTCAAATGGATTACTGAAGGTGAAAGGAATACCAAATTTTTCCATGATATGGTTAAAAAGAAAAGAGCTAAAACTCAAATCCACCAAATTTGGGAGCAGGGGAGTTGTATTTCTGATCCTCTTCTCATCCAGCAATCGGCTACCTCTCATTTCTCTGATTCCTTCGCAGAAAATGACCCAATCCTGGAACCTATCAAACCTGAAATCATCCCCAACATTATTACTATGGATATTAATAATCAACTTTGTTGCACACCCTCTTTGGAGGAAGTGAAGCAAGCTGTATTTAATATGGATGGTAATAGTGTTGCTGGTCCTGATGGTTTTAATGCTTGTTTTTTTCAGACATGCTGGGACATTATCAGCAGGGATGTTTATGAGGCAGTATGTGAATTCTTCAGTGGATCTCTGATGCCACTATCTTATTCATGTACTACCATCTCTTTAATCCCTAAAAATCCCTCCCCATCAACTTGGAAGGAATTCAGACCCATCAGTCTGTGCAACACCACTTATAAAATCATTTCGAAAATTCTGAGTTTGAGGCTCAGCTTGATCCTTCCTAAAATATTACACAACTCCCAATTGGGTTTTATCAAAGGGAGGCTTATCACTGACAATATTCTTACTGCCCAAGAAGTCTGTCATGATATATCTAGGGGTGAAAACTGGGCGGATATTTCCCGCCCGATCCGGAGCCGTATCCGATCGGGATCGAATTCGGGATAAAAAATAGGTATCCGGTCGGATTCGGATACGGATCCGGATAGTTGAATTCGGATACGGGTTCGGATTCGGATAATGCAATATCCGCCCGTATCCGAGTTTTCCCATATTTTATCGGATATTATCCGGATACCAAGCCGGATAATAAATTCGGATACCAATCTGGATAATAACCGATATCCATATTTTTAAATCTTAAATATACTATATTATATATATATATAAATATATAACACTTTAGGACAACAGTGTAATAAATTTTCAAACTAACAAGAAAAATTATTTTTTTAAAAAAGTATTTTCTGGAAAAATATATTATTTTTCGAAAAAAAATATATTTTACAAAAAAAAACTATTTTTTGGAAAAATATATTATTTTTCGAAAAAAAATATTTTCTAGGAAAAAAATTATCTTTTCGAAAAAAACATTATTTATGAAAATTTTTTATTTCTTCGAAAAAAAATAAAAAAATATTTTTTCGAAAAAAATAAAATTAGTTTCTGGATTTTTTATATTTTTTGAAAAAATAAAAAATACTTTTTGCGAAAAATAAAAAAAAAAATTTTCTGGAAAAAAATTATATTTCGAAAAAAAAAAATTATTTTCTGGAATTTTTTTTAAAAGAAATGTATTAGCCAAACACTTTAATACTAACTTATAAGCTATTTGTTTCATATGAAATGTATTTTAAAAGAAATGTTCTATTCAAGTAAATAGAGAGACAATTATATATATTATAATAATTGTTAAAAATAATTAAATTACCACTTTTTAGTCTTTGCTAAGTATGGAGCTTATGTTTTTTATGGGAGAGACTGAATAAGTAAAAATGAGGGAACCTTATTATGAAACGATTTTTAAAAAAATTACTATAATTTGCATTAGAACTTTTATGAAATATTGTGTAGGTAGTTTTTTTATATGCTGCAATAACTTCCAAACGATTTTTGTATGACACGTATTATCCGATTATATTTATTCGAATCCGGCCCGAATCCGTC